>VZRU01014257.1:146685-281924 GCA_013398155.1 Pedionomus torquatus
TTGTGGGCTTGGTATTTTGTTGCACCAAGTTCTACACATTTTAATTATATACTTTCTTTAAAAAAATGCTTCCTTTTATCAGTTTTTAAATACCCTGCCTGCTTTCCTTATGCTTATAATAAGAAAAATAGTAAACAGAAATGTTAAGTTCTAAAGGAATTCTTTGCCCACATGTGCATATATCAGTACTTTTTCTTTCACTCACCCTTCTTAATTCTGCAGTCCTGATCTTGTCAATCTGTATTCATACAATTATTTTTTTTTACAGCACTAGCTATTTTTGCCATTCTATTCTAACCCCACAACTACTTTAGTCAAAATAAGATAGGTGTATTCTCCCTTTGGGGGGTTGCAATGTCAATCAATATTAGAAAACAAGACTTTATGTTTTCGGATTTAACACAAAAATTCAGTAAGTTCAGAAGTTCAGATATTCAAAGAATTATGACTATATTTCTTAATTTACATTTCCTATAGGAATGTTGGTAGTTCATCAAACTCTCCATGGGATTTTCTTTTTCATGCCTACTATTCCATTTCTATTAACTTCACTTTGACACAGACCCTTAACCTCTTATGGATTTTATTGTTAGCAGGTCTACATGTCCAGCCTTGTGAGGCCAACCTCATATTTGGATTTTCTACAATGAAAGTTTTGCTGACTTAATCCTGAAAGATTTCTAAATCAGAAAAATTATAATGTTAAATAGATTTATGAACACATTTCACTGTCAGCAGTTTTCTGTAATAAAACAATCACCAAGATAGACACCAAGTTCCATAGAAACAACCTTGAACATACCATGAGGATTGTGGAAATGCAATCATTATAGTTGTTCATTTGTGCCACTCATGATATAGAGAATTAGGAAGAAAATTAAAGACACGTTAACTTTAATATTCATGTGGCATAGATAAGAAACAGTATGCTGTTTAAAAATATACAAATCCATTGGTGAAATTTGGAACACTAAACCTTGAGGAATGTAAAAACAAGCCTGTGAAAATTAACTTTTCCCAGGACATGAGCTGCTCCTACTGTCAAGGCGCAGTGAGCAAGATTAAACTGCATTGATGGCTTTCACTTTGCATATTTTTATAGCTCAGTATTTTTAATTCTGTCCAAAGTGAGCATTATAATTTTCATGCAAAACTGGAACTAATGTCTTGAACTGAGTCAACACTGCTTCTACATTTCTCCTGCAGTGTAGCAGAAAAGTACATAGCACACAACAACTTAACTTCCGGTGTAAACCACTCCCCTGCTACTGTCCATTACTTTATATAAAACAAATCTCAGATTATAAGAGGTTGATAGAGCAATGCTTTGTTCCTTTCCAACCCACTTGGCCTATGTTAAGGCAGGCTGCTGTGATGCAGAACCACAACACTGCTGAATCTCTGTTGGAGCTGGTTACCAATGGTCATCTATGGCAACCCCAGGTTGTGGTGATTCTGTTACATCTGGATGAATAAATTACCACAGTGCTGAGCGGAGCTGTGCATATGTACTAAAGGCACAAGTCTCCAATTCTTTAGGTATCTGTGCTTCTTTTCCTACTATAGAAACATGCTGTTTAACTTGTGGTTTTTCTTCCCTCAAGGTCCTTCTAGGATTCTATATGTTTTTGGAGGACCCATTTTCTGGGACATTTTCTATATCTTTTCATATACACATATAAAAGGACAAAGATGTGAGTGTCATTCTGAAGAATTTTACAGCTGCTATATGTTCAGTGAAAGTAAGCCTGGGAGAACTCTGTTGGAAGGAACACTGAACAATTAAACTAAAGGAAACTGTTCAGTACCGAAAATGTCCCCAAAGCTCTCAGAGAAGGATAAGATCAAAAGAGCTGTTTAATGAGCAAACATTTGGTGGTGGTAATTTTCTGTTTGTGACATATTCAAATAGTCTTTTTCTGATACACAATAGAAATAATGAAATTAATATTATGTAAAATCAGAGCAGAACTGTCTAACTAAATGTTATGATTACATTGTAAACAAGCAGTAGAAATGGTGTAGGATGTACAAAAATATAACCACACATACCGATTGTAGAAATCATCTCTGTAGTAATCATAATCAAAGACATAACCACTGTGGAAAAACACAGAAAAAAAAGAGTGAACTTGTTTATAGAAAAATACATGTTGATTAAAACTTTTGTGATAATATTGGCTTACTCTCACATTCCAAGACTTGCTTCAAACTCCTTCCACTTCTTTTCCACAACCATACACTGTACATTACATTTGTCAATGATGTTGTCAGCTATCACTGTAGTATATTTGGAAATGTGAAGTCTGGGACATGCAGAACAATATAAACAGTTGACAGCACATAGAGAAATGATTTAACACAGCATGACAGCTCTCTGTAATTAGAACACCATTATATTGGAATTCTTTGAGTGATCAAATGAACTGAAGCCTTCTTCTTTGCTGGGCTAACAGCATAATCAGTGGACCAGGAAGACTGTTAAATACATGAAAGATTGGCAAATGAATGAGTAGGTGAGCAGAGATGACAATGAATTTGATTCATGAGAAACATTAAAAGTGTTGGAGTGTTAGTCCTTGAGTTTGCCAAACTTTGTTCAGTATAAAGTGAAAAGGAAAAAAGTTAGGAAAATGAGTGATGCAAGCAATAGTTTTACAGGGACACCTTTCCTCTTAAATTCAGCAGGGAGTGAGCATACCAATCTGAGAAAAGACAAGCACCATTAAGGGAAATAAATACAGGTAGGAAATTACAAAGGTCTGAAAAAAAACCTGTTTTTGAGCTATCAATTGCAAAATCAGTCTTAGATTGATCCTAGTTTTGCATTCCATTAGCAACTTTCTACCTTTATGGTGAAGCAGAAGCAGTGAAATCTATCTCACATATAAAAAATAGAACCAAAGAGGTAATAAATGGTCTGCAAGGAAAGGTCACAAAGGATTTGCACTTTGCCTGAGGAAGGGCTAGTAGCAAAACTCCTAAGTTTTCCATTTGCCTGAGAAGGATAATTATGAATGATAAAGGATGAGATACATGAAGTATCATAGAAAAAGCAATTTAGATAAGAAAGGAGAAAGGTAGAAAGGAGAGAGTTAGAAAGGACAAAGCACAGAAGAAAACATTCACTGAAGGAATAGGAGATGATGGTAGCTACATATTGATAAAGTTTGTCTTCATAGGAAATCTACTTGCGGATGATTTCTGCTCTTGAACATTGAGAAAACTGTCTTCAAATTTCTTTGAGTGGTTAATTTGAAGAACTGATCAAGAATTCTGGATTTCTTTGGTTTTCTTTTTCCTCATTACATAATGTCTTTTTCCCTTTTTCTTCTCTTTAATATGTATCAGAAGCTGAACACTTAAAATGGGAAAAAAATAAAGTTGGCAGGCCTAAATTACCTCATAATAATTTCATCGCAGTGTTTTAATTTTGCAGGTTTGCAATTTCCCCTGTCTGGAACTGGCAAAACATTCATCAAAAGAGCAGGAGGTCAGGGGATGATTTCCACCTCTGCCACATCTGCTTTGATGCAAGTGCCCAAGTGCAATGACAGGACAAGCAGCACTGTCTACTCAAATAATATTGGATCAGCAGTAATTATCATGAGAATCATCAGTTAAGAAAGCTGACTGTAGTCGTGCTGATAATTTATTTGAGGAACGAAAACCCTATGTGCATTTTATGTGGATGATTTATTAAATAAAACAACCCTGAGAAACATGAAACCAGAAGCAGGTAAGCTGTGTGTGGTAGAGGCAGCAAAATATAATTAAATAATAATAGTTAGACCTTGTGTAGCAATTCTGTTTCTTTATTGTACTGTTGTGGTTTGAGAAAACCCATAACAATTTATTGTCATGCAGACAATTATTCTGTCACCCGATGACCCTCCCCACCCTGGAAAGAGGAATCGGGGACTGCAAAGAAACATGAGGGTTGAAATGTAAATAGATCTAATAGAATAAGATCAAATAACTAACAATAATACTAAAGAACCAGTATTAATCCTGAAACTGATATAAGATTTACAAGAATTATACTCAGCCAATTCTATCAGCAGGGCACTCCCAGCAGAGGACAGTAAATGTCGGGCACTGTGAGTGCAAGGGCTTTGGGAAGAAAGGGAAGCCTCAGAGGTCCGGCACTGGCACAAGGAATTGTCTGGATCACCACCATTAAGGGAGAGCCCGCTACACAGCAAAGTTTTCTAATTTATATTGAATGTGATGTTTATGGTATGAAATAATCCTGTTGGCCAGCTTGGGTCAAATGCCCAGGCTTTGCTACTCCTTGTCCCTGCACCTGGCAAGAAGCAAAAAAACCACTCAGACCTCAAATCTCACAAAGCCTGGCTGGCCATAAAGTAAATATTTTCATTAACTCAGACACTAGAGGCCTCCAAAAGTGCAATTTTCCCAGCATCAGAAGAAAAGTTAGTCCTGGGCATCTCAACCCAGGACACTTACCTTCACATAAAAATAATGAATTTTTTTCCTAAACTATGCAACAATTTTTATTTTGTCTTTCACTTTGTAGACTGTTTATATTGAACTAAGAGATAGCAGATAACAAACCTGTAATTTTATTTATTTACAGTTTGCTATTGGTTTAATTTAGTTGAATGGCTAATAGCAGCAATAAATCCATACTTAATATTTAATTTGTGGTTTTAAGTAGAAGATAACAGACAATTTGAAGAAAAAAGATTAAATTTAAAAAGCCTGTCACATAAAACCTTTCACCTGGAGTGTTATTAATTTAATTTGCATAAAGTACAGATAAATTGTTTTTCAAGGTTGAAAACCATGACACTGATGAAAAATAATTAATTTTGCACCATTCAGAGTAAGGCCGAAGGGCAACTTTATCTTTCTGTGGCAACTCGACTCTGGTCCATAGGACTCAATAAAGACTGCTGGCCCTTCCTTGAGCTTTCAGAATATGGAACTTACTTTTAGTATGCAAATGCCATGACAGAGATCCCAGTCTGGGAATGGTGGTACTGATGGGACACAGGAGGGAGAGACATCTCAGGCAGACCTCTGAATGCACTGCAGAAAAATGTCAGTAGGCTTGAGAGAGGATTGAGAAGGGCTCACAGGCTACTCGGATGAAGGTAACTGCAGACAGTGGAGGTTTTGGGTAGGGAAAAGGCAGGAAATGGTTTCTGGTGTGGCAACTGATCCTACCATCCATCCTACCTCTTGCTTTCACACTGTCTCTTTAACACTGAGGAGATCCTGTCACATAGCATTCCTCATGCAGAATATTTTTATATTTTTGAAAAATGTAGTTTCAATATTTTTGGGGTTTTTTTCTTTCTTTTTTCATTTAGTATACCATTGGATATAATACTTCCCTTTTGAGAGGAACAGTTTTGCACATCAGTCAGCCCTTAAGAATTTCATACTTTGCTCTGTTCCCATTGAGGTAACATCTGTCTTGAAACTGAATTCAGTTCTTTATGCTCCTTCAGCTTTGCAAATGGCAGTTTCAGGCTTCATGGTCAAAACTTAACTGTGGGACCAGAGCAGGAAAAAATAGTGTCTGGTCATCACAGCAGTGTAATCTATGAATTATTGTAAACTCTTATGAGGTACTTTTCCTACTTTTAAAAAATATTTCAGTGCTTCAGAAACATCTGCTATTATTGTAATGTCTTTAATTTTCAGCCAGAGAAACCCCATCAGTTTTCCTATAGTCTTTTACAGCTGAAGCTATAAAGAAGCTCTGGTACAGATGTTGCCTCTAATCTTAAAGTTAAGATGCTTTGTACTTTTGCATGGTTTAGTTCAGTAATATCCATTGCTACTGAGGTAAAATGTAACTGTAGGTATTACAGATAGGTAAAGGATGGTGGGTTTAAAGATCTGGAAAATCTTAATATGCATCCTTCTTTAGATTTATGACTTGGGTATCTTTTTCCCTCTCTGAAATTCTATTTTCAGCTGTGGCAGCACAAGCAACACAGAGGCAACATGCTGTAGCTCTTGTGGTTAAGTGTCCTTCACTGTGACTGCAGACTTAATAGCTCACAGATGTAAGACATCATGTGAGACCCTTAGATGTCTAGGGTTTTATAAAGGCAGTTCCAAGTCCTCTTGGCTATGAAACAGTTATCCTGCATGTGTACTGAAAAGACCTGTGAAGCAATGACAATGAAAGGAACCCAAAATGATGACCTAGGAGGAAAAAAATATTTTCTATTTTTCCATATGTTCTCACTTGGCTTTTTTATTTTCTTTTTCAAAGTTAAATGATGATGTTTCATTTGTATTATATGTTAAAGAGACTATACTGAGAAAGTGGCTGGTATTCTCCATCTTCAGCCATAGTTGTCCACATTTACACATGCCAAGTGATAGACTTATGCATGCCAAGGAACAGACTTAAGCTTTAGTCAGTGTTGTGGTATAAAACATGAAGCAAAAAATTTGTGCACATAATCACTGGCACTGACATCAAGGTGACTGCTGGGCTCTTAACATCTTGAGAGTTATTCCTTAACAATCCACCAACCTGTGTTACAGAGGCTACAGGAAATCACTCATGTGGTGTTGAATATCAAATACTCAGCAAGTTGGAAGCAGGAAAAGGTTTAAACAAGCCTGTGAACTGATGGAGTCAGCAGTTTCCTAATGGCATTGTAAACAGGCATATTACTTACCCACAACATATGCCATCTCTGCAATGTTACAACAGAATTATGTGCATGATGAAATAGAAGACAGTAAAAGACACTGTAATGCTCACAGTGAGGCAAAGAAAATTCACCAATAAAGTGTGTTTCTGTTAAGCAAAACTCATTGTTCCTTTTTCTGACCTAGTATCAAGCAAGACAATCTTATATTAGATGTCTCTTTTAGCTTCAGTTCACTTAACTGCTTTAAATTTTTTATGCCCAAAGAATAAAGGATTCCCTAAAGATTGTATTTTCAGACTTATAATACTGTACATATTCAAATTTCCTTTACATATCAGCAGTGGCATATGTGTCAATCAGACAAATGCAAAATTATTCTTCTGCATCTTTGAAATAAACATGGATGTTGTTATGTATTTATTTATATGATGATATAATATAATGAAAATACATTATTACATTGTAATCTTTCTTGCCTTCTGTGTTCTATGCCCACAAAAGATTATAATAAACTAAAGATCACATCCTGGTTTAATTTACATGGCTCCATACCCTAGTGAGTGTACATGACTTCAGTGGAGTTATTTTGACTTTAAAATAGTTAATGTAGAACAGAGCAGAAATAGCTTTTCTTATTTTCATGGCTATGAGAATTTCTGTCTTGCATGTGAGTCACCCTTAGCTGATATGTCTTTTTCTTTCCACAGGCAGAGAAATGTATTTGTAAATCATAAATGTTGACAAACCAGGCATAATTTATCTTAATTCAGTCGACAGTGCTATCACCATTTATACTATCAATTGCTTCTCTGTTGTCAGAATTGGATAAAAATATAAAATAAAATATAAAAATACAAAAGCAATATTCCTTCAATTAAACTCTTTTAAGGAGGCATGTATCAACCTAATGGTTGAAACCAGTATTCCAGTCACTTGTAAACAATTTTTCCTTGTCATGTAAAAAGAGTGCTAGAAATTGTTTCTGTTGAGTGTAAAAGACAATCATTCTAAATTGGAGTAATGTTAAAAAAAAAGGGAGTGGATGAGGGTAACTGGACAATTTAGAGAAATTTAGAGGTGGAAATTTTCCCTGTTAGTAAATCAATTAGATGACAGTGACTTTCATGATCTATTAAAAAAAAAAAAAAAAAGGTCAATAATTCAGGCCACGGTTCAGTAGATTGTTACCTACGCTCCCCAAAGACATGAATTAGATTTGTGGGCTAAATCCCACCTTTACTTTAGCAATTTTTAGTTTTTATTTAAGGCTGAAGATGCTGATAGGAGTGGAAGGACACTTCTGGTTTGCAGTTCAGTCTGTATATTCTGCAGAGAGAGAGAATGTTCTCCAGATCTTGCTTTTTTATGACACATTGTCAAAAGACAAATTTTGTCAGTGATTCCTTCAACTTATATATTCTTGGAGATTTACAGCAAAAAAAAGAGAGAGCCAGTAGAGGAAAAGTAATTGCAGAAAAGTATTTTGTATTAATTTCCATAATGCACTTATAGGAACAAATAGATATAGTTAAAATCAAAAAATAATCATTGAAGTCCCAAACCACTTATCCCAAAATGCCAGATGATTGAACATAACCTACTATGTGTATATTTCAATTACTGATCATTTTTCATAACAGTTTTGTAACCATAAATTAGTAAAATATTTATTCTAATTCTACATGTTCATTGAATTAGTAAGTGCAAGATAGATTTTTTTTTTCAAGGTGGAGGAGAAATATAGAGTCAAATTTCAAAAAGCACAGCAGGGAATGTAGTACTGTAAATGAAGAATTTCTTTTCTGCAAAACTGAAAAGTTTTTGGCAAATCTAATCTGAAGAGGTACATTTTGTCTGAGCAAGACATGTAGATATAAAACAGCTGATATACAGTACTCCATTTTCCATTTAAGTATCTTTCTGCAGGCACTAGGCAGAATTTATTTGCAATAGGATTAGGCTGTATTTTTCTTCTATCTTCAGATACATCTTTTCTTTACTCTTATCTTCTCTCTTGAAAACTATTTTCCCAATTAAATGTATTTAAGGAGAACTGTTGAGCAAACTGTCCAACCTGAATTTCTGCCAAAACTTGGGCAAATACTTAAAGTTGCATATATGTGATCAGGTAATTAATTCACTTGGACACTTTTCTGTAGAGGATTAGGCAAAGCTTGTGAAGCAGACAGCAAAGACATCAAGACTAATATTGAGACTCTGGAGATCAGTGGGTCTAAGAGCTGTTTATGGAAAGCCACATGGGCACAAGTGATTCAAGGATTTCAAGGTAAAATTTAGCCCCAACAATTTTCAATACAGCTAATGCTAAGTATTAGAATTACTTCTAATAAAAACTACTTACTTTGGCTGCAGGAACTGTCTATTCTTACTACTGTTAGCCTGATGTTTTTTGTAAAGAAAATAACTTTTGTATGTAAAGAAACCTGTATAAATCTACTTAATGTCTCCCTGACCTTTCTTTTCCTGCTGTTAAATTAGCTTTCTGTCATCTAAAGTAATCTCCAATTACTTATGTTTCTCATGGGAACGTTCTATAGTAAGAAAATGAAAAAGCTTTCCAATGTCCTAACCAGCAGCCTAACCATTTCCCAAGGTATCCTTTAATTGTATAGAGTGACTGGAAAATTCTTGATGTCCATATGGTATTTGTTTTTCTTAGTACAAGAGTAATGAGTCCTGCCTCTTAAAAATGTGTTTTAAATTCAGTGTATTCAAGGTACTACTGTCAAACCATACACATTTGATTGATTATCCAATTTATTAGTAATATTGTATACATTGCAGGAGTGTCATTTAGCTTGTTTTGACAAGTACAGAAGACTGTCATTGACAGGTGTAGGAATAAGTGATGAGTTTAGGCCTTAAAGTATTTCTACAGCATTTCACTGAACAGCAGATTGATAAATTAAAATCATGGTGGTAGCACCAGAGCTGAAAGACTAACCATTTAAGATTATAAAAACAGGTCTCTGAAAACATTATGTACTCATCAGAGAAGCAGTCTTAGAAGCACTGAATGAAACAGAAAAGCACAGTTCACAAAAGATTTATCAATTACAATGTGACAATGTGAGAGTTTATGTAAAAAAAATATTCTAGAAAATTACAACACTTGCTTTATCCTTTTCAAACAGTCAGAAGTCTTGAATTAAATTTAATTCGGTTCTCATTTACACTGTTTACTGATGTTAGCTAATTTTTTTTGGAATGAGCAACTCAAGGTTTAAACCAGAAAAATGGAGATAAGAAAGAGACTGCAACTGTCAGTGTCCTGAGTCCAGGTTGCAAAGACAAAAAAACCCAAACAAACCTGCTTGTTTTTCCAAGAGGGTGCTTTGCAAGTGAAGTTACAATATAAATGAAAATACCAGATATTGTGAATTTAAGAAAGCATTCTGTCCCATTGTGCAATAATTCTCATGGTAAATGGATATGGAAAGTACATCTCACACAAACGAGACTCTTCCGTAATTGAGCACAGGACTAGACACAATTCCAGTCTGGTCAGAGACAAGTGGCAAAGGCAGTTGTGCATCATACAACCAGCTGTGTATCATCTAGATGAGTGCTAACTATGCCAGCTTCTTTGGTTTCTGAAAAATCTGTGTCTCCTAATACTTCAGTGCTCTGGAAGGGCCTATACTCTCTGTGTACACAGTGATGAAAAAAACCCATTTGTTTTCTTTAAGGGAATAAAAAGTCACAAAACAAAGGAATTCCTAAATTTCCCTGTGAGGACCTTCTGATTTACAGAATGGTGTTCAAATGTCACCACTCTGAAATACATTGCTGTAAATCCAGAATAAAGCTGTTGAAATCAAGGGATCAGTTATAATTATTTATCTTAAACATATGTCTGGATTTTTTCATCATATTCATTCTCATAGGGGAAGTGGATTTTGGTCCTAGGTATCTCACCTGAGGGTACTATGTGGCAAAACAGCCTGGTGGCTTGTCATGGTATTCGTATGGCAGTTTCTCTACATCTTTTTGGACATATGGTAGTTACTGACTTCGTCAGGCAGATATGAAGAGTATGAATCCTCAGCTGAAAACTTTCTACATATCTTTCCTAATTTGAAAAGAATCATTATTTGACACCAAAAGACCTTCTTCCCCTTAGGAAATACCTATATGGGTTTCTGCTCTCTACTGTAGTATCTCAGCTGACCGGCAAAGTTGGCCTCTAGGCCTCTGTGACTTGCCTTAGTTATGGCATACCTTAGAGGGAACTTAGATACATTTTCTATCTGCAACAGGTAAGAACTGTTATTTTGTTTAGGAAGGAATCTTTCTCAAGTTTCCTCATCCAGTTGCGTTCCTGCCTTCTTGGGAATGCATGGAACAGAGTGCAGTCTAGGTGCTTTACTCCTGTTTTACTCTGCCTGCTATATTTCTTTCTGTTTATCTCCACACTGTAAAGGCTTACTCCAGTTCCTCATTCACTATCAGGGCACCTAATGAGATGGGATATTAATAATTTCCTCTCTTTCTCATTCAAGATTTTTCGATGAGCATATCCAATATTTTATTTTACATATTTTATATGATCTCCTGATTTTCTCCCTTGGACGATACAGGATCTCTTCTGGAGACTCCTTCATATCACTGTATTAAACTCCAAGGAAATAGTTACACAGATTCATGCTTTGAAAACTTGATTGTGGCAGGTGGATAAGTTTCATTAGCTTATTAATTATGTTAAAAACATAATACTAATATTTGTACATAAGATACCTCATTCAATGACTATAACACTAGAATTGAAAATATTTTCTATCCTGCTTTGGCAGAACATTTACAAATGTTTCTTTAGTCTTATCAACCCTGGAAAAAATTATTTCATGTAAACAGAAATCAAATATTAATGCATACAGACTCATATTTAGAAAGACATTCATCACTTTAAGATATAGGAACCACCGCAGTTCTTAGATGGTGATCTGTATATCCACCTTTTCTCTTCTGTACAGATGAAATTTATAACATTTTAGATATTAAGAAAATTACTGCAAAAAAGTGGGCTCAGGGAGCTTATTCTTCTATTATTGTCATTTTCTCTAGCATGCATTCCTTTATCATGTGGCCATAGCCCCTGCCAGATTAGGGCTTCACTTGTACTGCTACGCATCAGGGTTAGTAAACATTTATAGAAGGTTTTATTTCAAGTGTTTTATCAACATGGGAAATGTACATTAGAAGTTAACAATACAGATTTTGACTAAATTTGGGGTTATGTAGTCTATAGAATTACGCTACCATAGCAATTTAGTGCTGAGAATTCACTCCAGAATGTCTTCCCAAACCACAAGACTCTGTGAAGAAATCAAAACTGTTAAGGTCTCTCGCTCTCTCTTTTCCTTCCCCCTCCCTTACCTTCTTGCTGAACTCCCTGCAAGCAATTGCCTTCTCCCAGCAAAACCACATTACCATTACTCACTCATACAACTTAAATGACTGGAATGTTATTTTTCTATGAATGCTCTGCACACCAAGACAGTTTTATAGCCCATAAAGTATCAACCAGAACATGAAATACACTTACTAGTGACACCTAGACAAGGTCTGCTTGAAACCAACTGGTATTTGGTTCCAGATTTAAAGTGTAATCATGATTAACGTGTGTGTGTATGTATGAATATAAACATTAGTTTTGTGGGTAAGCAAAGCCTTACTCTATATCTCTCAGTTTCCTCCATCTCTACTAAAGAAATGTGAACATTTTGACTTAATACTGCTGTATAAGCCATACTGATGACATCCAGTTCTGCTTCGCTAACTTCACTGTCTCAGAAGATGTAGCTTCCGTTTCATTCCCCTATCCTCTTGTACACCAAAAAATGATAGATTTGCAGGATGAATTACATTACCTGTGAAACTCTTCAGTTTTCTTCCTTTATGCATTAATCTTAATTTCTGTGAAGGTGTTCCCTATTTTCAGGTAGCAAACAAATAGTTCATAGGAAAAATGCTGTCTGAAAGTTGGCAATTTTTCATTTTGACTATTTGTTGTTCATAGTGTACCTGGACACCAACCTGTAGTTTCTGTTCATTGATTTAGATGACAAGAGAATAAACAAAGCCATACCTAGTGGGTAGTTTCTGGCAAATTATTGCTTTTGGTAAAACTCCTAATTTGCTGGGACTTACAAGTACTTTCTGGTGGTTATAAAAATATGTGACAAAATGAGCTATAGGACCCCCCATCCTTACATCTGAGAGTAAGGACTACAGAACCCAAGCATGAGAGAGTTCAGAAAGGTTGTTTTTGAGTAAAGCATTAGAGGAAACTGAAATGAAAAAACAATCAGTAACTCTGTATTTGTTGGAAATGGGCTTATAATTTTTAAATTAAATAAATGCTTTAACATTAGCTACGAAGTCACTACCATAGCAATATAAACTGTCAGTGGCTGGTCAGGCATGACACATCCACACTGACATTTCTGCTTCACATTTAAGGCACAAATTCAACTTTTATTTCTGCTCTAATATGAGGTTGTGAAGAAATTATTTTCATTGAAAAAAGGTGATCCTAACAGGAATTCAGAACCAAAGCTGAAGACTTTAAAAATAAAAGTAATAGAAATGCAGTAATTAAATGGTTAGAAATAAAAATATAAGTATACCAGTACTAAGACAGAATGTGACCTAATTTTTTTTTTGATGTACATCATCAGCAAAATTGTTGCACCCTGTTATACCTTTCCATGCAACCTCATTGGAGTGTGTTTGGCTGATGTTGGTAAAGTTGTCACAAAGTTTTGCAGCACTTTGGGCTGCAAAATTATAAGAATGTTAAGAATCCAGCCTTGCCCTGACATAAAAAAAATTCCCAAACTCAGTTGATAGCAGCAGATCATTTTTGCGCTGCTGCTCACAATTGGAACAAAGGCAAAAATTCTCAAACCAAACCGAAAAACAAAACTAGCAAAATCAAGATACTCCTTGAAATCAACAGCAGTTTGGGCCAAACAGAAGATATCAAATATGACCCTAAATACTCTAAACACAGTCCTGCTTCTTTTCAAATTAAGGTGTGTAAAGGCATTATACTAATACAGCTGAAAAATGATCTGCAACTGAGGTCTGATCTCTAAATTAGATCAGCAAATTATGATTTAGTTAAATTTGTAGAAAAAACACTACAATAGGATTAATTTCACTACCCAAAAATTTACCTGGTATCAGTACATCCTGATTTTGTTTTATTTTCAGGTGGGGGTAAACTACTGTATGCTAATGTACAGCTGAAGGATTCAATAAGGCAAGATATGAATTGTCATTCCCTAGCATTGGACACAAAGTTATCAACAGAGCAACACTAAAGACAATATTTTGTAGCTTGAAGCTTAATATCTTTTAAAAAACCTTTAACAAACATGAGAGAAGTAAGAGCTCCAGTATGCTCCATGGCAACAACATATCTCTCTTGCACGCCTGTTTTGCACTGTGTTCTACCTTTACAAGCTTTGTAACCTGGGACAAGACCTTCTTGTCACAGAGGGAAGTCAGAGGCTGAAATTATCACTGCATGTGCCATGCATCCAACAGCTAAAGTAGCCTCCCTGCCTATTCAGAAACCTGGAAGGTGCTTCCAAAAGGTATCTGGTCCAACATAGGGCCCAACAGACAACCATATCTAGGGCTAGACCATGTCAGCCATGGCTTTACCTAGCTGAGAGTTGGAAACCTAAGCAGATGGAGACTCAACAACCGCTTTGGAAGATATCTTCCATTTCTTTCATAATCTCAGCTCTGATGGTGATGCTCTGTGGGATGCACCACTTCAGTGAAATAATAATTTCACTTCAGTGAAATAAAAGTTTTAAATGCTATAGAATCAAGAAAAAATTCTCCCCCTCTTCCCATCTTTATTCATTATAGTATCCTTCATCCTTAGTGTTTTACATTGCTCCTCAATGCAAAACCTAGAACAGGTAAGAGAAAGGATGGTTCCATTCAAATTTACATAATGTGGTGAGAATACATGAATAGAGGGAAAAACAGGCCCCCTTTTATACATTTCATAATTTTTCATTGCAATATAAAATACTTACTAAATAAACACCTAGGTAACACTGTTTTCTTTCTTTTTCCTTCCTAATTCTCTTCACCCTTACTTATCTTAGCCAATTGGCCAGCATGGTTATCTGCTTTACATGTGCCACCTTCTTTGACATATTTACTTATAAAAGCGAGAAAGATAAGAAAAGAAAAGAAAAAAATAAAGAAGACAGATGTGTGGCAGTGCTCTTGATGTGGCTTTTTCTGAGGATGTCAAAGTTTAAAGCATCTGGCCATTTCAGAAAATGAGTGGGTGTAAAGACTGGCGTAGAGTGGCAACTTTTGAAACAAGGCCAGTTGGAGATTGCTATAGTTACCATGGGTGATCAGTCTCCAAAGAAGAAATCTCTTTATCAAGGAACTGCAAATTATATTATGACAGAAGGGTGTGAGGTGGACTTTCAAGTAAAAGCTAACATAACAGGATTGGCTGTCTTTCTGTGGTTTGGTCTTTTAAGCATACATTTGCTGTCCCACGATTCTCTTCTAGCACAAGTGCAAGTGACATGTTAAGTAGATGGACCAATCTCAGATTTCACTTGCTAGTGAAAAAGATTGAGCTGATTCAAAATGTAGAATTAGGAAGATTGGTCATCAGATCCTGTCCAAATATTTGAACAAGCTCTAGCAAGCGAGAACTTATCATTAACAAGAGTTTCAGTTGTTACTATCACGCAAACATCGTAAAAGCAACACAAGCGGAAGAGCAATGGGAAAAAGCAAACTGACTGATTTCAACAGCATTATAGGGAATTTAAAATTCAAAATATCAAACTTCAAAATTATTACATCTTTCAATATATTTAGCAAGAGGAAGATTTTGAATTAAAACTTCTTTGTAATGATCTGGAAACTCATGAAAATAAAGAAAGTTTTTTGTAAGACAATAGCCATACAAGGATGAAAAACTGTATGAGTAGGGAGATAGGTCTCATTTATGAAATTGTTTCAAGTGCCTGTTATTCTGCCGCAGTAAGGTGTCCATATCCACAGAAGCCTGTGGACCAAGAAGACAGATGGGCCAAGATGCTATGTTGACAGCTCAGAAATAGGAAAGAGGAATACTGTGTTAACATAGACATCTCCAAACACTGTTTTCTATAACTCCCTGGATTAGTGACTAGTGTCTGGGAAAACCACAGAGAGTTTGAAGTAAATAGTGTTCTACTTTGAAGTTATGTACCCAATAAATACTGTCCTTCCTTCCCCACTGCTAGTGTAGGAAAATACCTCCCTTTTTGCTTCTTTGTGCCATTCTTTTTTCTGGACTTATTTCTGTTCTTATGCTCCTGCATCCCTATTTATTTCCTTTCATTTTTACTCCACTCTAGAAAGTTTCAGATTCCTGACTTTGTTTAGCAACATTCTCTTGCACATCGGTCTCCCTCCTCTAGAGAACATCACCTGTCTTGTACACAGGCGATACTACACATATTCAGTATTGAGGAATTATTAACCCAGAACATAAATGACTTGCATATGTATTGTTTTCATAGTATTACTAATGAAAGAGTAGTCTTGGATAAGAGGAATAACAAAAGGTAAATAAAAGGGAAAGGCAAATAGAATAACCAGAAGAGAAAAAAGTGATCTTATGCTCTGTTGCTTTTTTCAATTATGAAGCAGAATGTTACTGATTTTATTAAGTACAAGAGGGGAAAAATAATTAAGGTGCAAATTTGTTGAGTTTGTTGCTAAAAAAGTTAATGGAATTAAAAAAAAACCTTTTATTTTTTGGCCCAATTCATTAGTCTGTTTTTCATGCAATATATACTTTTCTATGTGGATGTGATATAGAATGAAAAGATCAAGAAAACAGAGAAACCATAAAATAGTCATTTAGATTGCAAATGAGTAGAAAAATACTTAATCTGGGATCTTTAAACATGGAGTAATGACACAAAAATACTGACAAATGCATAACAGCAATGGAATAACATTATTATTACTATGGTTTTGTAATTTCATCTTCAGAGATATCTTCAACCAAAAATACTTTTCATAAATTTATGAGTGATATTCATTACTATTTCAGAGTCTTATAATAGTGGAAAACATGCAATTATAGAAAAGCTTAATCCTTGGGGGTTTTGGTAAATTGCTGGAAAAATGCACAGATGTATATCGGTATATCAATATATAGATGTATATCAATAATTCTTGAAATTAAACCATATAGATTCTCAGCATTGCCCATATGAATATCCTTACCTCACCATGTGTGCTGTCATTCCCCAAATCCCTCCTGTCTCCCTGGGGACTAACCTGACAGTCTCACTATGCTTAGAGCTCTTGCAGTCTCCTGACTTCTGCTTCTCTCCTCCAAGCTAAACCCCACACATAATTGAAGGGTTAATTGTTTTAGAGGGTATTCTCTTTAAATGCTGCTTGCCAAGTCACAGAGCCTGAGTAGTCTCAAGCATAAGGAATTACTACCTCTAAAAAATTAGTTTAGATAGTTATCAAGCATGATTAGTCCTCCTATGGTTTTGATGAAAACATGGCTCCAGAATACCTGGCATGAATGTAAATGAGAGTTACAAGATTATTCCCAAGTTGGTACTTTTATTTTCTTCATATTCACAGTGAAAAATCCATCCACTATCTCCTTTTCTTTTTATATATTTCCTCTGCTGAAGAAAAGTAAATTCTCTAGTTATCTCTCTTCAAAAGCTGGATGGGAACATTAGGAATAATGTCTGCTCCTTCCGGGGCCATCTGATAGTCAGTTGGGGGGTAAGTGTTATGGTATTTGCTGTACAGAAGATGACAAGTGGCTACATTGTTTTGTGCCTTATAACAGAAATGTGGGCAACAAATTTCAGTTGTTAGATGTTTTGCAGAACAATTCTGCCAGAGCAAAATTAAGAAATCCTACGTTTTTTTATTTTGGAAACACTTTTTAAGCCTAAACATACCAAGATTTCTCCATCTCTTCTAGAAGTGAGTACTTGAGATCGAAAACGTACTGTGATCAAGTTGTGATTTGGAAAAAACATGGCTTTTCAGTAGTTTCTATTTTCATATAGTTTCTAGAAACAGACTTCAGTGAGAAAAATAGCAGTTCATACAGATCTCTAGTCTTTTACTGAGAATGAAAAAAATGCAACAATTACTACAAATTTTACTTGTATTTACTTCTTTCTTCCTGTCCTGGTTTGAGGTAAAATTTTCTGTTTTACAATTTTACTTTCTTAGCTGGGCCTCTTCTAGCTACCTAAAATCTGAAATTAACAGCATGTTCTTCAGAAATCTGTTTACTCTCTCACTGAGAAGATCTGATTATACCAAGGAATGGTATGCAGAGAGGCCCTTGCTTATTGCTATAACAACCAAGGCCAGGTAATTTTTTTATTTCCCCTGCTGGAGGGTCAGAAGTGGAAAAACGTAAAGGGGTGCCACCTGCCAGACAGGACAGGTGACCCCAAACTGACCAACAGGGGTATTCCATCCCATCTGCATCATGCCCTGTATAAAAGCTGAATGATCAAAGGATCAATTCTCTTTCTTTGAGGGCTGNATTTTTCTAAACTACTGAATCTCTTTAATTTATTTCTCTTCTCTCCTTTTCTTAAAAGGGGGAGTGAGAGGACATTATCTGTCTTTTTCTGATTAGGTTATAACCACAACACTTCCATAACAGAAAACTATTCATCATGTAATAAATGCACACAATGCATTCATTTTGCTTATGTCTTTCTCTGGGCTTTCCACCTAAATCTATACTGTAGCAAACAACCAATCTTGAAAAAGAGAAAAAAAGAGTGAAAATGTCAGCAGTTTGTATTTTTTTTTTAACATCTACACAAAAGAATGAGAAATAGATTGAATCTCAGCTGACAACCAGATGCATAAACACATGCATTTTTAAAGCACTGAAAACCAATATCCAGAAGTAATCCCATTCTCTGCACCTGGCAGGAGTTGAATCTAGGTTCTCACTAGCCTCGGAAAAAATAAGCCCTGTGTCTTACTTTCTCCCTCCTTATCACTTCTGAATTCAACAGTATGGAACACATTAAATGACACCTAATGAAGAAAACGATAACTTTAAAAAGTTTGACAAATGTTTTAGCTGCTGTGATGGATTTTCTACCACTGCATGTATTAAAGGTCATATGTTATGAAAGTTATGTACAAGCACAGTTACGAAGAAACAAGAATTAATTCAAAGAATTTATGTTGTGTAAAACCTACAAATTAATTATCTTGATATAATACTATTCTAGGTCTTAAAAGATACTGCAATGGCTGTGTCTTACAAAATGAGTTTTGAATTTTAGAGTTCAGACAGATGACCAATTACAAATTTGCATGCAGTATTATCTGGAATTTATCTAGGGCTAAACTTTTACATTCAGATAGTTTTACATTCAGATTCAGATGAATCAGCTGCCAAGAATACCTGGGTGAATTAACTGGATTATCATCTAGAGAGTACAAGAACAGTTTTGTTGAGAGATAATTGTTGATCATTAAGAACAAAAAGTCAAATATGGATAATTAGTAAGTTGTTGACATTTTGAATGTATTGGGTTTTTTTTTAAGTATTGTAAATCCTTTGCTACAAAGTAGTATGAACTTAATATGAGCTGGCTCTTAGATTGTCTCTTTTGCAGTACCAAGCTTTTAGTACCTCTTGGCCTGCCTGGTCTTTCTGGGTCTGAATCTTCCAAAGTCTTCTGTGTAACATTAATTTGGTGCATTGTCAGTAGTCTTCACTCTAGTGGAGTTTTACCAGAACTGTTACCTCTGGTGGCAAAGTCTTCCAGGCATTCTGTTTATTTGCACAACTTCTTTTCATTTTATCCCTACTTGATCAAGAATGTTACTTAACATGAGGAGGAAAGAAAGTCCAGACATCTCTGTCTTGCTTAGGTGTAATGTAATGTGGAACCAACACTTGGGGGGAGGAGCATCCTGTGCCCCTATAGGCTAACACTCATCATTTGGCACTTGTGAAATGTGTTCTCCTGATTCGTGTCGATATGGAACAATGCTAGGGCTGCAGGGTAAAATGTTGACACTCTCTGTGTGTCATTCTGCTTGTTCCTGTGTAACCGAGGGCTTAGAAGAAGCAGGACGGGTGTGTGTATGGTTCCTGCTTCTCACAAGAACCCCCTGACATTCCACCGGTTTTGTTGGCATGGTGCTGGGCAGGGGAGGTCTGTGGGGTGCATGCCTGGGGTCTGGGGTCATCCTGAGGGCAAGCTGAGGACTGCTGATTCCATCCACCGACCACCAGGTGGGAGTAAAGAAGACCCCAGTGGGTGAGAAGGGCATGCGCCAAAGAAGATTCCAGAACTCATTAGCATAGACCAACCTCTTCTTAGGAATATGTATGAGCAGAACGAATATAAACTGGAAATGGGAACTGTGCAGCGTGCGTCTTGGTTGAGCAGAGGCTCCTGGCACGCCCAGCGCTGTTTGCTTGCCTTTATTAGTTTAATAAATTGTAAACTTTAATTGGAATCCTGTTTGGGACTAAATCATTTATCACAGCACTGTTAAGATGGTTCAGCCTTCCCTAAGGATTTTATTTTCACCTCTAAGCAACAAAGGAAGACAGCATGTATCTCAAATCCAACTGTGTATTCTAGCCCAAACTCATAACATTGAATTCAGATACTTTTAGCTGAATAGATCATATACTAGATGAGGTTTTGCTTCTGATTGCTACTATTAGAAACTTGTGTTAAAGAGGTTTCTGTTATTACAGGGCCATATTATGTCTCTGTCTTGCACCAGAAGTAAAGGAGCATGGATTTTTTCTGCTTCACTATGCACTTTACATAGGAAGAAGGATACACGGAATTTCCTTTACAAAAAAGTACAGGAGCTGTTCTCTCCCTGCCTTCAAGTCACAAACTACAACAGCGGGAGGTGTGGTGTGCTTCTCTCTTTAGCTGGTTGCTTTCTGAGAGAGGGGAAACGATGCATTGTTTTGAGAACCATCATTTCTTTGTGGGATCTTGAATGGGAAGGCAATAACCCTGCACATACATGCAGAGTTCAATGAACTGTGGCAGTCTTGAACTCTCACATTGTCACACTTCATGTTGTCTTTCCTCACCAAATGATATAACAATGGAGAAACACCAAGAAGTCATTAGCCGCAAAATGAAAAAGCACAATTAGCCCCTACAGGCAATATAAAGAAAATGTGGAAACAAATCTCTGTCACAAAAGGGGCGTGAAGGAAATGCTGTTGTGCAGAATCAAATACTCTGTATGCAACCTAAAGTAATTTAGATTGGTGTTTCGACGAACTCTGGCTGCAAGATGCATTAGGGACACCTGTGTGTTAGTCTAACAGAGGCTGAGTCAGCATTTCCTCTGTAAATATTTATTGTAATTTAAAAGTCTTCTGGTTGCATTTGTCAGTCTAGGCTGAAACCTCAGACACAGGGATTGGTACAGTAGCTCATTCTTTGAATGAATGAAACCCCAATTACTGTGGGACTAGGAGGAGCATCTCTTTGGCTTAGTATCAAGGAGGTAGATGGTGGCTTGGGCCCCTCCTCAGAGCACAGCCCTCCTTTGAGGTGTATGAAAAAAAAAAAGTTCAACGCAAAAGTAACACAAAAACAGGGACTAGTTTTCATATTTTCTACCCTTTATTATTAAAAACTCGCAAAAAAAAATATTCAAGTACATTACAGGTGAATTTCTGGGTAGTTCTAGAAATAGGCTATTTGCTCAGATTAGGCTTCCTAAGAGGAATCCAGTTCAGTGACAAAGTCATGTACAATGGCTATGTGCAGAGAATGTGGATTTACACAGTAGCCACCGACCTGCTCATCTGGAAAAAAAAAACCCACAAAACATAAACCTAATGCTTTCTCCTAGGTAGACATCCCCAAATGTCCTAAAATTGACAGCAAATGTTTTAAGGTCATAACAAGAACTACAGAAGTAGGTTTTTTGTATGCATGTGTGTCAATTACTATTATTATAATTGCTATCATTGACTTTCATTTGTTTTCTCAATTTTTATAATTTAGTTTAGTCCTCAGGCACTATGCCATGCAACTTCATTTTTAATCTTAAAGTTGAGATTTTCAGGTAATCATTTCCCTACAAAAGTGTAAACTTCAACAAACAACTCAACAGGACAAGTTACAAAGTTGAATAATGAAAGGCAATAATAGAAGTGACTGAATTTGATAATGAATTTGGACATTTCAAAGCATGAACACTAAGAGCTACCCCCAATTTAATGAGCATTTAATTTCTTTTTCAGTAATTTTGAGTTGGTAGAAAGTAGAAATGGCAAGCAATTCATTCAAAAATATATTCAAACAAATAAAAATTTCTTTATGCTACAGAAATGGAGACACATCTCCATCCTACTTATGCTGATTTGTTGAGTTTCCCTGTTCATAACTGACACACTTCCTTTTTTTGCTAACTTTAATTCACACTTCAGAAATTGAAGTAGTCCTTTGGTCTGCAGTTATTACAAAATTATGGAAGCTATTGATTATTACATGGTAGAATTAACTCTTAAATGGCTATTTCACATGGGATCTTCTGTCTGCAGTTTATGTTCTTGGTGGAATGAAGCATGGTGGTGTGAACAAATTAAAATAAGGATGAAGAGACATAAAGAATACATAGTTCCGAATGAAAACAGAGATTGAGGATGTTAGGGAACTTAGGAAAATTTTAAAGAAAGAAACTAAAAGGAATACAAATATGCAAAATAAGTGAACTTCAGACTCAAAAGTAAAATAGGGATACTTAACCTTAATATATACATAACAGTCTACATTTATAAAAGAATGGTACTTTTTTTAGAATATGTCACATTTTAAACTAAATTTTTAGAAAGATGAGCTAATCGATGTATATATTATATAACTGTTTAAATGTCTATGAGACTATGAAGACAATAGCTGTAATATGTGAATCAGTACACTGATCTATAATTAGGCTAAAAATGTGATATTTTTCTGTTCTATGAATTTGATTTTATTTCTGTTATTTGAAGTATCACAAAATTTTTATCTTAAAGGAAACTATCACTTATTTGCTCTGGGGCCTATACAAGTGGTACAGACAATATTTGAAATGACTGAAAGATCTATGAAATAAAATTAAAACCCAGCTACCTTTCAGTGTAACATTTAATGTCTTTATGTCTTTTAATATAAATTTTGGTTAGTCAATAGAAGCAAAACATATTTCTTCACATTTTTTAAGAAGAGAGATATCCACAATTACTGACTTTATTGACTAATTACTACTTTTTCTAAGTTTTGGTATGTATAATTATGTTGAAACAGGATGTTTATGCTCAACATAATCTCACAGATAATATTGTATGATAGTTGAATATATCAATACACATGGAAATACACATATTCCTACTTACCCGATGGACAGATAAGGCTCCTTCGATTCAAGTCTGTCAAGTAAATAATAGAAGTTTTACATATATATATAGTCATTATATTTTGGAGCATTTCTAAAATGAATTTACAACAGCTACTTTTAGTATCAAATTTACTTGCTGACCAATACACAATTTAACAACAGTAGAAGGGCCTGATCCATTATACTTGAAGCTTAACTTAAAAAAAAAAGTCACACTTATCTAACTGAACTTGGTTTAGAAATAAAATATTTACAGAGCAGTAGATTAAGCCCTGTAAATTTCAGAGACTCAGATTATTTCTGTAGATATTTACAGAAATTACAGAAATATTTACAGATATTTACAGAAAAGCTGTAGTGAACAAACAATTAAAAAAAAGCCTTTTTTCACATTTTTGATGTAAAATCTTTTTTTCTTGATGACCATGATTTACAAAAAATGTTGTTTTTCAATTTTTTGTAAACTTTAAACATATAATTTAGTATAAGTGTGAGAAATTTCCTGATTTGAGAGCTTCTACATCAATTTTGTTTGCTTTCTACCTTCCTCTTTTCACATGGCATAGTCACTTCAACATGAGAACCTTTGACACAATCTGCCTTGTGCTGGAGATAAATGCCACTGGTTTGCTATTCCCAAAATCATGCCTTATTCTAAAATGAGTTATTAAAAGTGTTGTTCTCCAACTCCCTGCTGTTGCTGCTGTCTCTGTGAGGAGCTGTGCCACTTGCACACTGGAAGAAGCCTCTTCTACTACTAGTTTCATCCCAACCAGAACAGATTAGAAAAACCTTGTCTATATTTTACTGTATTTCTGCTCCAGTATCTGCAACTGGATGCCCTTAATTTTGTATTATGTCCTGGCTGCAATGAGTTTACTAATATCCACTGCTTGTTAGAACCATTAGCATGTGACTTTAGGGTCCTTTATAAAAATAATTAAAGCAAATTTACAGCTCAATTATTTTGAGGGGTTACATGACATACAAATGATGCAAAAAACTATTGTGCTAATTTTCACTGAGTATTGTGTTAGGAAGAACTGCAGATAAAAATGCGAGGTACATAATGTTTCTTTACAGTCTTTAAGAAAAGTGTGTTTCTAACAAAGATAAGTATGTTGTATCTGGAAATGAACATTTCATTTGTGATGGCCCTTCACATCTGAAACCAATTCAGTCCTACAACAAAATATCGGAAATCCTGTAAACAGAACTAATTATAACAAAAATATTGTAAAAAAAATGTATCAATGTTTTAAGAATGAACTTTTCTTGTAGGTCTTTTTTTTTTTTTTTTTTTTTTGTAGAGAAAAAAAATAGTACATTTGCAGATATTATTCACTTAGCAAAGGTTTTGTCCAAAAACTTAACAAACCTATAAGCCAGTTCAGTTATTGTCATCTATCCAGAAAGGTATTTACAAAAAGGGAACTTGTCACTGTGCTTTTGAAATGATTATACAATTTTTTCTTTAATTGAAAAATACTGCATGTCATATTTTTGCAAAGCTTTTGTTTTTTCTTTTCCAGAATCACTAGTGGAAATAACTTAGGAACCTGTTTTTCTGCTTAATGAAATGAACTGGATGTGGGAAGTACCCAGTGTTTGGCTCAACAGATTAACTTTAAGAAAAATTAATAATGAATGAAAACCTCATAGCATACTTCTTAATACAGAAATTTTGCAATGAAGAGAGACCTGGCACCTCCCAGTGGAGGACATTCTGGTGGGTTTTACTTGCAAACAGAAAGTGCGTGGTAGAATGCCCTGTGGACAAAATACTGCAATTAAAAATCTATGTGAAATCCATTCTCAAGATGGAATTCAATTTAATTTAAATAGTGTTGCCCTAGGTTTGACCCCTCTCCAGTGAATTTAACCAAATGTTTTAGATAATTTGCTGCATTATTTTAAAGTAATACAAGTGTTCCTCATAATAAAGGAATACAATTATCTGTTGGCCTTTTATTTTAAAATATAAATTCAGTATATGGCAAATTAATATAAAGGTTTTAAAACTTAAACAATTTGTGAAATAACATCTTATGTCATCTTTACTAGCAATATTTATCAATATACATTATAAATTTTTTACCTCTTTTTCTAGCCTGTAGTACACCAAATTCTCCAGAGACCAGAGGGATTTTTGTGCATATGATATCTCAAAAACTGTAATCCTGATAAGCTGCAAGAAGAGCTGTTATACACCTTCAGGAAAATGTTAAAACAGAAATTTTCTTTCTTGCAAGATATACTAGGTAACTACTACAGTAAACAAAGGGAATAATGTTTTAATTATATAGGAATGATAATGAAGGTGAAGTGGGCAGAATTTTTCTTTCTTTCTTGAAATTATTTTCCCATCAGCAAATTTTAGTTTGTCAAAATGTCAAGTAAATAGTCAGTTTGAATAGGAGGGAGGCAGGCTAATTGGTAGCATAACTGGCACATGGCAGATTGATATTGTGTTTCCCTTTGACTTTCTGAAAGGTTTCACTTTTTATCTACATATAATGATTAAGTTTTTGCAGGAAACTGCAAATTGCTGGCTTAAAATCAGTCATTGTAAACCAAACATGCATAGGCAATGAATTTATACCCATTGATATGCTACAGTACTGTCACACTCTGTGTTTAAAATAGGGACCCTAGAAATTTCCCATTTTGTATTTTACCCCTTGTAAACTGTTTTGGAGAGACTTTTTACCAGACCTCATTAATAAACATCATTATTATTTTGCTGCTATGTTTACATATATCTAAAGTTTGTCAGTTATATGAATTTAATCCTTGACATGGACTGAACATGTAGATGGATAAAATTATCAAGGTCTGCAGAAAAACATACAAGGAAACATGATTAGACTGAGGGCATGTGAATTCTGATTTGACTTGTAAAAACTCATTTAAGAAGAAGATCCCAAAGTAAACTCTACTTGCCTTGCACAATTGCTATTAAGATTACAGGCAAGATGGCATTTTTGTTCAGAGGCCTGACCCAAGATATATAAATCAAAGTAATTTCTTGTTAAAGAATCTCCCTTCTCCTTCCTAAAACCTATTCATGGGAAAAAAATAGATAATATTTCTAACGATATCTATGCTTTACACAAGCAAATGAATTTTAGCCATACATTCACTGAAGTAGCTCATTATGAATCAATATATTCTTCCTTGTAGTGATCATATAATTTCATCTCTAAGGAGTTAGTAAAAAAAATGTGGAAATGTGGAATTTAAGACATTTTTTTCAGGATTTTATTCTGATTTTTAATATAATTAAATCCGTTCCCTGAATTCTCTTTCCCTGTATCAGGAAAACTGATGGTCAGGAATCAAATTTTTTTTTAGATGAGTCACTATTTTGGATTGCAATCTTCAAATCAAAATTCCCAAAGAAGTTTACCTGAATGTAAACTGTAATGTTTTTGGCATCATACATTTTGTGTTTGACAGTAATATGCATGAATAAAGACTGCAGTATTCAGGGGGACTGGAGGAGTTAATACCTATGATAGGAATCCAGAGGATTCAAGCCATATAGGAAAATCAAGCCAAATGAAAAGCATTTTGGTCTTCAGTCACTTGATGAATTGCCTGTATAGTTTTAATGTATATTTTGTATGATTGATGTGGTTGACTTATTTACCTGTCAAGCATGTCCCTCTTGACACTTGCACAGCTTTAGAAACCAAAGCTTTAGCAGAAATATGTAAAGTTAAAGAATATTGAGATTTATGGCTCACCCTGTTTGCTGATGAATTTAATTTTAAAATTATAGCCAAGAACAGCTCAAGGGACCTTCCAAAAGAAACAGAGGTAGTTTGCCATTGGCAGTGATCAACCAGGTTTGCATTTTTCTTTGCATGTTCTTTGTGTAGTTTGAAGTAAACAGTCATTAGGGATCAGAAAAACTCTTCTTTCAAAAATTTTTGACCAGTATTCCTCACATTTTGTCCTCTAATTCCTTTCCCCCTTAAAGCATGTGTATTATAACTTTTGGTAACTTCCAAAATAAAATCCAAACAGGTGTAATAAACACATCTTAATTTTCAAAATTATTATTTAATGTAATTTCCCCAGTCTATTGAGAGTGAAATAGCCATTCCTTATGTAGACTACAAAATCCTTCCTTCCTTTCTTCTTTCCTTCCTTTCCTTTTTGTCCTATAGTAGTTTCCATGACTTAAAGTAGTTTTAAACAAAGATCATTTTTCTGGACAGCAGTGCCTGTTGTCAGATAGAATTAGGGAAGAACCTCATTCTGTCTTGTGAAATTTCCATAAATATCATTATAGATGTTGGTAAGATTTATTAAGAAGCACTGACATATTCTGGAATAAATAAATATTAGACCAACTATATAGAAGATCTACCTTGTCAGTACTGTTTCAGAGGCAAAGGGTATAGAGTAATAATTTAAAGCTTTATGTCAACTTTTCTAATTGTTCTTAATAAATGTAATAAGTTCCACTTCCAGCTGGTGGCTGACATTGCAATTGATGACTCCAGTTAGAAAAACAACACAAACGGTATTGTTTTTATGACTATTGTGTAATATCAAATACTGTATTAATATAAAAATATGAGTGTCCTCGGAAGTTCTGTCCCACAGAGCTAAATGCTTCTGTTATTTGTTGAAACATAGAAATTCTAGTACAAAATAAAATACATCCCTCAAACCATGAATGAAGACTAAAGTACTGTGAGCTCAAAACGTAATTTCTCAGTCCAAACTTACTCCTTTGACATGATAACTGACTTAGTGGATAGAAGAAGAGACAGGTTTTTGATAAGAGCCTGAATTTTAAAGCTTTTGATATTTCCTTATATGAGAGTCTCATATACAAGCTGGGAAAATACTATCTAATTACCTTGAGGTAAGGTACATTAAGCCAAAAAAGTCCAACATGTTCATGCATATAGAACTTTGCTAATAGGAAAGAGGGTCACATTAAATACTAGAAATGCTCAGTGCTATTATTCATACAGTTTTCAAATAAATGATTTGAACAAAAAAATAAGGACTCTGTGTAAAATGGATGATAAAAAGCTGGTTTCTTTTTTAAACAGACTGCAAACACAGTTAATATCTGAAAATTGTTTGATAAATTGGAGAAATAATCTGATATCAGTGTAAACAAATTAAAAAAAAAGGAAAATGTAAGTCCGGTGAGAATTTGAGAACAAGAACTACTTTATACTTACATGGTTTGGAGGATAACTGGCTAGCTGATGCAAAAATAAAAAGTTTCAAGAGTACAAGACCTTAGATAGTGTTTAGTGTGGGGACATAGTAAAATATCTTTCATCAGAGTTAATGAATTCCTCAGTTGCTGCAATGTTACTGCTCTGGGCACAGCATTTTATAAGAGGATGGGAGTGGATGGAGACAATCAAGAGGAGAGCAATTAAAAGTTTGAAAGGTGAGAAAGAGTTTTAGAGTGATGGTAATGCCTGACATACAGTCGAGTCCTTTAGATAGGAATTTAGGTAAGTTATTGGAACTTCATTCTTGAGAAATAATTTATTACCATGCAATTCCTTGCTGTTTCCATCTAATTACCATTTTGCAATAATTCTTTAGTGTTCAGGAGTTAATCCCTGCCTACCAAGCAGGTCCTAAATCACACAGGTACTTTCTAATATCTGTTCCATGGTGTTTCGAGTTAAATTCTATTTCAAGCAATATTAACTAATGACATGTCCCAACATCCCACTTGAGGTACAGCTATCACATGAGGAACACAAGCTGTGTGCTACAGTAAAAACTGATGGTCCTACTCACACAGAAATGACTTAGATTTTCCTTTGTTCTGCACTTTTGTTCTTTAGCTCCTCTGAATCATTGTAGTGGCAATGAGCAGTGTCCTTCAGTCAGTATGTGCTTCATCTCTTCTACCTTCAGATCATAGTAAAACTTAATCTGATTAAAGTTCACAACTAGAATATTTAAATTTATTAAACCAAAATGTTACTAATTAACTAAAGAATTTATTCAATAAGTAAGCTACTAGACTAGTAAGCACTCTAGGGATAAACAGATGTTTTCTTAAATAAGGTTATCCCTTTGGCTACCAAAGTCTTTATATGCAGACCTTTACATGGTCCTTAATATATGTATAAAATATGTATTTAGTCCCTTATGAAAGGATTGCAACACATTATGCATTCTGTCTGACAAAAAAAAATAATATCTATTTTTCCTAATAACTTATGATTTACAAGAAGGTTGATTATTTAACATTGACAATAACTTAGATTACTTCTTGAAGTGTCAAGTTTTCCCCAGCCCATGGGGAAAAATTGGCACCCAAAAGAAGTATTTCCAAGACTTCTATAGCTGATGTGGATCTTACACTATCTGTTTTCTTATGATAGAGAAAATGAATGAAATGATGATTGGTCCCTATGAGTCAGCATGGTTTGGAGCATTTTCTGGCTATGAGTACTTGTGCTTACCCTAAGGTTTGATTTGCACTCATGAACTTACTTTGCATTTAATATGCTGCACGATGGAGCTGCCTTTATTCTTTTCAGACTTTTGAAGTTAAAGGAATGGGATATTTGGCTCAGCATATATATAATATGATTTTTAAGCATTTTATGTGTTCAGATAAGAAAAACTATGTGCAAAAATATTGGGTTGTTGTGGCTTTTTAAAATGTATTTATTTTTTATTAAAAAAAAACCAAACAACAACCACCATGCAGAAATCATTGACTATTGATGCAGTGCATTTTATTTAATAATAATAATGCTACCTAGTGCCTAAACCCATGATAGGGTGCTGCTAGGACACTCTGTGCAGGAAAATGTTTTCAGGTAACACTTAACATAGGATACTGCCAGCAGTACCAGACGTCAAGCTGTCTGACCTGGCATGCTGGTACTGCGTACCCAAACCCAGATACAATGTTGTGGGAGTGTTCAAAGTCAGCCCAAGAGGAAGCAAGGTTTGATCCTTTTAATTTCTTCTGTGTTTAAAAAATAGGTTTTTTACAGATGTACATAGCATATGATCAAATTTAACTAGTTTCCTAGCAAAATCTGAATTTTGTTACCTAATTTGTAAACATCAAATTCTTGACATAAGTACGAGTTTCATGGGCTCCTAGGATTTATTTCTGCATGAATTCATAGGGAAGATAATATTTATCCATCAGTTAGCAGAGTGACTGAGTAATCTGGCCAGAATTATCTCTAAAATCTGACACCTGACAAACTGAATAAGAGGTGGCTTTCAATACAGGGAAGAGGTGCTTTAAAGGGACTGCATCTTCCCTATGCTAATTTTCACAGCATCAAGAGGCTGAGACATAAATCAGCATATACAAAAGTTGATTTAGATCTACCAGTAAAAATGTACTTCGTAATGTTAGATACCAGTGCACTACTGTTATAACACACGGAATGGAAGGTTTTTGGGGCTGTGGTAGGAAATGGAGGCACAGGGAAGAACAATAAAGGAAGTTGTTTCCAGTAATCCTCATTAATGCATGGCCTAAATTTTAGGCATCAAGAAGAAAGGAAAATACTAAGAAAGCTATAGGTCATTTGAAGGTAGTACAGTAATAAAAGTTTTCAGAGAGCTAGAGCTAAAAAATAGTGTCATATCCATCTAATAGGGTTTTAGTAGTTGATTATAGTGTGTATAATATATATATTTTTTTCCTCTTTACTGTATTTTCCTCCATAATTTGCAAAGACAACAGAAACAGTGGGATGGATTCTCACAGCTGAGATAAATATCGGTGTGTCTGCGAAAAAATAAGTTATGACTTTGAGAGAAATCAATTCAGATTCTACATATGAACACCTTCTTAGATAGTTAAGGACTACAGTTTCTTCCTGTACCACCTAAGAGAAGTCTCCAGAAGCCCACAGAGTGATAGAGAACCTAAACTGAATTTAATTTGTATACCACATCTATAATGATGCTTCCTGTCACGAAGAAATGAATGCTCAGTCTCAAAGTGAGATTCTTGCAAGAATCAAGAGTAAGAGATAGTTTTCCTGACTCTGATCACCTTCCCAAACTGCAGACATACTCCATTTGGTACCTTTGCTCAAGTGAGCAGAGGAAACAAACTCTGGAGAATGAAAGTAACTCCATGCCACCACTGTCCATTTTAATTTGTGTTCTGTGATATGCTTATAGTTGCTAAATTTTGAAAAAAACCCTATGTTCTCAACAAAATAAATAATTTTTCTAAAAGGTATGGTGGTTTGCTTGGCTATCTACCTCCGGGTCCTCTTTCTGACAGCTTTAATCATTCTTTGCAAGAGGCTGATGTCACCTGACCCTCTTCTGCTCTAAATCAGAGTAAGAACATTCAGGTCAATATGTACTGGTCTAAAAATGTCTGGAATTTGTTCATCAGGGTAGGCTTAACAAGACAGTGTTGACTGATATAATGCACACGATCAATACTACTTTACTGCATGGCTATTTGTAATCACAATGAGATGAAGGTTAAAGTAGGCATTGCCTTTGAGAGGGTAGAGGCTTAATCTCCTGTTGCCTCAATGACACTGCTAACACTTAAAAGTAGTTACAGGAGGGGCACTGCTCTGGTAATGTATGATTCATGTTTGTCATGCTGTTTCCTAGAATAATCTTAGTCTTGCAAGACTGAAAAATGCAACATACATTTTTCTGCCAATAGATATTATAAATTGTTCATTTTTTAGGACTCATAATAAATTCACACATGTTTATGAATAGATTTGTTATTTGTCAGTAAAATATCCAATGCTTTTGCCAGAAGTTCTGGGAATACCAGCAACCTAATCTACGAAAAAACCATGCAATTTGTAAACTATTCTTTAAGAAATTACATTTCACATTATGCAATGACAGAGCTATCTAAATATCAGTCCTGGCAGGCTGGATAACATATTTTCTAACAGTATATTCCAAGACTAGAATTCACCAAGAAATAAACTTGTGGGGTAATTCCATTGTTAATCATTCACTCCATAGTAATATGTTGCTATTTTCCTTCTCTGCTGCACACAGCATAGTCCTTTGTAATATGCTATTTCTAATCTTACTCAACAATCTATTTTCTCTTAAACTAAATATACTTTAATATTCTTCTCCTCATATTATTCATAAGGCGTAACAATATATAACAAGTTACAGCCTCTCATTTACACAGCCTTCCTTATTTATTCACAGAATATTAAATCTGGAACTAAATAATATTTCTGTTGATTTTTGTAAGCTGCCTAAATTGTGCCCTTGCAGTACATTAGCAGCTTCCAGACTGAATTACAGCCTTCTGTACAATTATAGCTGTTACATTATGTGAGACCCAATGCCTAATTATTAGTCCACAAAGTGGTGCTCTCAAGCACAGTCTTCCCCTACACCTCTGATTACTGCTGCAATTAAGGGTTTACTAAATTCCTGAAAATAAAGAATCCTGCTGTTCATTTCCCATGTTAGGACAATTCCTTCTCTGTTCTGTGTCATGAACCTCATGTTCCTACATTTCAGGCAGTTAACAAACGACAGTAGTTACAAAAATCAGATATTGTTTCTATGAAGCCTGCTTCACTAAAACTCAAATATGGAAAAATGATCATGGCATCTGTTTCTGACCTTTTAAAACATGTTTTTCTTTTTAAGCTAACAGAAGCACATCGCCTTTCTGCTAGAACATACTAAATCCAAATTCTTATTATTTCTTAAATCAAACGTAAGCAGCCTTACAGTAATAAAGGGCAGAAATCTCACATGTAATAGCTGATAGAAACAAGGCTCAGACTGTCAAGATTTAAACTGAATGAATGACTAGAAGTACTATTTCTGTTTGCCTGCAGACAAAACCATCAGTTCTCTGGATCTTTTAGGAATTTATTTTCTAAATTATAAACCAAAGGTTTTCATCTGTATTAGCAGCACAAATTCTTGGATAAGACAGGTGTCATAATAATTTAAATATCATAAGAAGATTGTGAATATGTTTTCTGTTCCACTGTGGTATAAATTGATAAAAGAACATGAAGAAAAAAAAAATAATGATGATTTTACAGTTAGTGACTTTAGCTATAGTATACTGCTTCAGGTTTCATATGAGACAAAAAGTAAGAAAGAAGATTAAAGGGGGAGGGGAAGAAAAAAAGCAATAATAAAAGGACAGGTTATTCTTCTCCAACTGCGCTAATCTCTGAGCATGACTGTGATTAGGCTTTTATGGAAGGAAACAGCATCAGTCATGTGATACCACATATTACCTTTTGCAAGAGGAAAGGTTCTGAGCTAGGAAAAGGGATGCAGCTCCTCTGCAGATGTGTAAGCTGGTGTCACTGGCTTCTTCTTAACAAAGAAAAGAAATAAGAAACTGAAAGACTCTGTAAATCTAAGAATAATTTGAGGGAAGATGGGAAGAAAGGCAAGTGTTAGACTTTCATTCCATACAGAACATATTTCAAAATGGATCTAAGTGAAATCCATAGGTTTAAAACCCTGATGAAGGTGAAAAACATGAGAAAAATATAAATTGTAGGTTATACAAATAATCTGAGAGTGAATATCTGCCCTAGTCACCAGTGACAGATTCTTAAGGAAGTTAGCAGTATTTCTGAAATAGTGAAGGGGAAGATTTTTTTTTTAAAAGAAGAGACAAATTTATTGTCCTAGTTGTTACTGGAATTACCACACAGATTAGGAATAATATGGCTGAGTGAACAAACAATATAACAAGTGTATTTGAAATGTTTCAGTCGTTTTCCTCTATCTGTGATTTGTCCCCAGAAGCAAAGGTTGTCCCGGGTGTTACTAAGGAACTGAGATCCCTTCCATTTTCCCTCTCTAAACTTATCAGGTGCTACACATTTATGTTCAGGATCATGTGAAAGGGAAAATTAATATTCTTGAGTGCTTCTCCCAACCCCTCTGAGCAAACGGATTTGTTCTTTAAATATCTCTGGAACCAAGGTGGTTGCAGTTACACAGATAATTCAGAAATGCAGAGCTGCATATGTTGCCTTCCATCAGCAGATACTTTTTTTTTTTATTATTTGACACAGGGCTTTTTCCTTGAAAGAAAAGAAACAAAAATTCAGACCAAATTGAATCACTGCATCTGCTGCAGCTTTATATTTGTGCCTTTTAACATTTTTAATGTAATTGATAATGCCACAAGTTCTCAACACAAGTAAAAGTTACAGTTTGCTGTGAATTTTAAGTGAGAATTTCAGACTAAATGATCATTTCTTTCTATACAGCAATGACTCCTTCAAATGCAATAATTGAGAACATTCTTTGATGAAATGAATGTAAACAATATCTTACTGTACTTAAAATTATCTCCATTTAAACACGCTTAGAAATAATTTAAGGAAGCTAGATCTTTTGTCAGAAGAGTTGTAGAGCAACACTCATCTTAGATTCACTTCTTTGCACTGAAATAAAACAGTTTATTTAATGAAAGAAGGCAATCAAAGGCATCAAGAAGATACATTTCTGTAAATAAGAAACACTTTGATTCAAAAGAAATATCACAGTAAGAGGCATAATTGCAATGTAACGCAAATGCAAAGTATAAGAACATAACAGTTAAGGTTTATTTTGTGTTCTGTGAATTGTTTCTTTAGGATATTGTAGGTCAGCAATAAAAATGGACACACAAATGCATTAAGGAAAAGAAGAAATAAAGAAGGAAATTGTTGAAAAACTAGGACAATATTAAATCAAGAAAGATCCTTATACCTGCAGTTATTTTTATTATATGCCAGTGGGTTAAAACACATTGCTAACACACTGCCAGTGGCATACCACAGCAGTTTTCTTCCAAAGCAGCAATTATGCAAAATACTGTAGTATTCAAATAGAATAGTAACGCTTGTTTGGCACAGAATTTGCCGGGTTTATGTTACAATTGTAAATGGGAGGAATGATCTCAAGAAGCCTCCTGCCCTAGAAGAAGCAATCATGTTGTGCACCACTTTCTCACTTTTTCCTGAAATGAAGGGCACCCCGAAGCGCTCAGAAAAACAACTCAAAATAATGGAAGCCTCAGAGGACTGGGAGGCAAATGAAACCATAAAGAACTCTATAAACAATATCTTAAAATAAATCTGAGAAGCAGAGAGCAAGTAGAGAAAGACTGTAAGCAATTCTTTAAGCCTTTGCTATAAAATAAAACTGCAAAAGCAAAGGAAATACCAGATACGTAACATAATCCAATCCATTTTGTGATGGAGATTATAAGGATAAAATATACTGAGGAACTAATAAAGTATTTTGCCAAAGAAAACTTTTGTAAATAAAATAGCATCTCTTCCAATATATTAATAGTAGACAGTTATATAAAATAATTTCCTCCAGAGGCCATGAGACTTAAGAAATTGTAAAGGCTGTTTAATATGGCTAATTAGTAGCATGTTAAATCAAGCATGCTGAATATACATTTCAGTTGCATTACATGTGAAATGACTGTGGTACCTAATACTATGCAGTGAGAGGTGAACCATAAGCCTGAAACTTCAGAGACCGGCTTTGAAAGAACTTGCTTTCAAGGGACGCCTTTTCCAAGACCACCATGTGCTGTAATACTACTGTGACTGGTAGTACTGTGGGATCTTGGCCACCACTAGGTAGGGATACGGTCAGCCAAGGCGACATGGGAAGAGATGGTTTCACTCAGTATTTCCAGGTTTTGTTAATCTGTCCAGTAAATCCAGTCTGTTAATTGTCTCAGCTGGTTGGATCCCAGGCTAGGCGACTACATGCCCAGCCAGCAATGGGAATACTGGGAGATGTGGGGCTTGAATAACTCCTCACTGGGCCTTCAAGATTTGGCTCTGGGGCAAGGCCAGTTATGTTTATTGTGACTCGATGAGGAAGTTTGGAGTTTTTCAAGGGTGAAAATAACCCACATGGAGAGGGTTAGTCTTAGCTAAATTGGTCTTGGAGATGTTTATGGGTCAATTACAATATTACATTTTGTAGAGCAGAGAGTGACTACATACATTGACAGTGCCAAGTGACATGCCTTCCTAGTTTTCTTCCAAACTCTAACCCCCTGCTTTCCTGTGTTATACAAATATTAGTTCAGTCCAGGGGGAATTTGGTCTTTGACACAAAAACTAGTTTTCTCAGAAAGCAGAATTGGATGTGATCTGGGACAGTTTGCTCCCAACTCCCTCCCAATTGTACGGGTATCACTACACTAGTTTTGTCTCCCCATGTGATCTCCACCAGGTCCCCCCAGCACATCACACAGTGGGATCTGCAGTAGCTGCCCTCATTTTCATGACACTAAAGATCTCCCGCTATTCTGCTAGCCCACAATACAGTCTTCTCATTATTTCAAAAGACTCAAAAATCAGTGCTCCCCCCACTCTCCTTGATTTTCCCCATCTTTGTTACTGCTAGAGAGCTGCCAGAGAAGACTTTGAGCTGACCCCCATGGTGCCAGCTATACAGAGGGGACATGGTGAGTGTCCTGAGAAAAGGCAAGCCACAGACAATGTGTGCACAGCTGCTCTTCTCCTTCTGGCCTGGGGCTCAGGCCCACTCCTGGAGCAATTAAGGATGGAGCCATAAGCAACCTCCAGAGTTAAGAACTAGAAGAGCTTAATCCAGTTTTAGTAACCTCAGCAAAGATCTCTGAAACAGAAAAAGCTTTCAAACCCTGTATTTAACACCTCATCTAACACTGTGGTGGACTGAAATGAACAATAAATGGTTAAATTATTTTTTTTTATGATATTAAGAAACAGAACCCACTTCATCAGAGTATTTGCAGTTGATTCTACTTTAGTATGTTGGAACACAAACCCAGAGGGAAAAAAAACAGTGAATGTCCTTTCATATACTGACAGAGAACTGTTTCAGTTAATTACTGATCAAAACACTATTAAATTAAAAAGACAAAGAGTGATCCTTTATTTTACCACAACAATGCTCTGAAAGACTGCATTAAAACATTTGTGCCAGCAGCTTTAATCTTCACCTTGTGTTTCAAAGACACAAAGATTATCCAGTAAAACTAACTTCTGCTTGAGGCTAGACCCAAATAACAAGATGCAAAATAATTTTAAGATGCAGATTTGCCAGGCATATGTTTTTCTGCAGAGGTCCTGTGCAAAAAAATTGCACTACAATTTGAACTTTCTGGGATTTAGGTCCCCCCTCGCATACTGAGCAGCAATGCAAATCAGGAAGAGTGCTGCTGGAGCAAAGAGCTAGGGTAGATATAAGCTGATTCCTGAACAATATCCGAAGCAAATCTGTATTTGTTAAATGAATATACTTACAGTCAATACTGTGTTTAGCAGCTTTGTGAAGGAAAGACTAAAAATTTCTGTTCTCTAAGTATTTTTCTAGCCTAATCCAAAATTTAAGCTATTTTATTATGGATTGAGAGGCATTGCAATGACATTTACCCACTTCCACAACACTCTTAACTCCACCTCTGCATGCCTAGACAGCATAGTATCTCTATATAACTCCCAGGTCACCTGTTGCTACTCCCACATTTCTATGTCTCTTTTTAATGTTTTTTGGTTGTTTGTAGGATTTTTTTTTTTTTTTTCCATAGAATCATAAAATGGTTAGAGTTGGAAGGGACCTCAAATATCATCAACTTCCAACCCCCCTGCCATGGGCAGGGACACCTCCTACTAGACCATGTTGCTCAAAGCCCCAGCCAGCCTGGCCTTAAATACTTCCAGGGATGGGGCATCCAACAGCTTCTCTGGGCAACCTATTCCAGTGTCTCACCACGCTCACAGGAAAGAATTTTTTCCTAATATCCAATCTAAATCTCCCCTCTTCCAGTTTAAAACCATTACCCCTTGTCCTATCACTACACTTCCTGACAAAGAGTCCCTCTCCTGCTCTCCTGTAGGCTCCCTTCAGATACTGGAAGGCTGCTAGAAGGTCTCCCTGGAGCCTTATCTTTTCCAGGCTGAACAGCCCCAGCTCTCTCAGCCTGTCCTCATAGGAGAGGTGCTCCACCCCTCTAATCATCTTTGTGGCTCTCCGCTGGACTCGTTCCAACAGTTTCATGTCCCTTCTAAGTTGAGGACTCCAGATCTGGACACAGTACTCCAGGAGGGGTCTCACGAGTGCAGAGTAGAGGGGCAGAATCACCTCCCGTGACCTCTTCTTTTGATGCAGCCCAGGATACAGTTGGCTTTCTGAGCTGCCAGCGCACACTGCTGGCTCCTGTTGAGCTTCTCATACATAGAGCACTCCCAAGTCCTTCTCCTCAGGGCTGCTCTCCAGCCATTTTCTGCCCAATCTGTATTTGTGCCTGGGATTACCACGTCCCAGCAGCAGGACCTTGCACTTAAGTAGGTGGTCAACTGGCCTCTTTAGCTAAAGCTAAAGAAGCCTTTTCTGTATCATCTGCTGTCTGATCTCCTTTCCTGCTAAATAACAGCAGTACTAAAAACAGAGGAGGTTACTCTAATGACAGTCTTTTTGTGGCCTTTTATACTGTTATGTGTCTTAGCCTTACTGGTATCCTGTTAGATGACTCTGCTGTTCTTTAGGAAAACAGTTTTGATTCCACATTTTTTACTATTCCTTTTCATTTTTTCAGGGTATTAAAGAAACTTGATGCTGCCGTATCATTCCTTTTTTCTGCTGCTTCTGCTTCAGGAGAATTTTCTGTTCTACTTCAAGCTCAGACAATGCAAGATTTTCTGCACTCCTTTCGTCCCTAAAATGTCTTTCTAAGAGATCCTACTTACCAGTTCTCTGAGTTCGTTGAAGTCTGTCCTTTCTGAAATCCATTAAACTATTTCTACTGCTCTCAGTTGTCCCTTTTCACAGCGAACATTTTGACAAAACTAAATTTTTAACCACTCTCTCTCTTAGCCAAATCAAATCTAAAGTAACTGCTTCTCTCTTAACTTATCCCATGTTGTGGGTCACACAGCTAAGCACTCCAGTCTCCAACTGAGCACCCACACAGTAACTTTCTCACCCCGTACCATTGTCCCCCATTTGGGATGGAAGAGAGAATAGGAAAAGCAGAGGTGAAAAAACCTTCGTGGATTGCCATACATATGGTTTAATAAGGGTAGGAAGGAGTAAAAAAAAAACAACAAACAAACGATACAAAAGTAATTACTTTTCATCTCCCACAAACAAACTGATGCCCAGACCATCTCCAACCAACAGCTACTTTGAAATTGAACTCCTCCAGTTTTTATTTCTGAGAATGATATATATATGATATAGAACATCCTCTTGGCCAGTTGGGTCAGCTGCCTCAGCTGTATTCCTTCCCAGAATATTGCTCATGCCCAATCTATTTATTAAGAAGGTAGAATAAGACAGATAATCTTGAGGCTGTGCCAATGATGTTCAGCAACTGCCAAAACTGGTATGTTTCAGTAACAAATTCAAAACATAGCACCATATCATACGAAGTAAGTTAACTCCATTCCAGCCAGATCCAGTACCATGTTTTGAAATAAGTAAGTGTTCTCAACATTGACAAGAACTTTATAAGCCATTGATCTCCTCACATATTAATATGCTAGCAGATACTGAGATAATGACAGTTTTTCATTGTCATCAGATGAAGGCTTCTGTTAGTTGCTTGAAAAACCTTCTCTTAATCTTCTAGAGAATTAGTCATTAATAGATCCATGAAAAAACACAATTTAGGACATGTTTCTCTTTAAAGTTCCCACAGAACTTTCCACAGGTCTCTCTTATGCCTGTTTTGTCTGTAGAACAAGTATTTATAAGCAATCATTCAGAAGCTAGGAGGTGGAAGTGCATATAAATGCCAGAAAAATGCATAAAAGTGCCAGAAACCAAAGAAAATCTTTAAAAATGTTTTGAAATACTGACATGGAGACACAGTAGACCATGACTACCAGTAACATGTAGAGTTTAACAGCTTACACTTGACAGTAATGATAAAACAGGGTTTTTCTTTTCCAAAAGTAATATTTCTATCACTTCATCTAAGGGCAGCTATATGATAAAACTGTTATATAGAACACAAGCTCAGATCTAAAATGCTCCTACCTGTCTCATTCTAACATCCCACCCTTGAAATTTCTACCCAAAGCTTTCAGACCAGACCAGGCTTGGAAAAGTCCTTCTAAAACATCTATCTGCACTTAATCCACAGTAGAAATCAGCCTTAATTCCTTCTATGGATCTGCAGCATAAATTCTGTACTACATTTTTGAGAACTAAGATTTATTGATCAGAAACACATGTGTCTATGTCTGTCTGTCAATCCCCTTAATAATCTGGAATGCCTCACTAAGCTTAATTATTTTGAAAAAAAAAAATGGGGTTTCTTCAGGTTTGTACAAGCTGTATGAAAAAAAGTCACCTGGGAAATATGAGAAAGGCACTATTGATGCCCTACTGAACACCTGAAGAAGAATTTCAGGCTGGTTAGAAGTTAGTTCTCACCCTTGTCATATAAATCAATGAGAAACCAGTTCTGTTGCTCTGAAGCTATTAGTTCTTTTACAGAACCCTGAAAATAAAAGTCACAAGGAGGAGGCCATAGTCAAGCAATAAAACATTAGTATTAAAATTTGAAATACCACTCAACTTTAAAAAAAATATTGATTGTGGTACCAGGAGTGAAGACATTAATAAACAGTTCACAAATCACCACACCAGTCTTATTGTCAATAGTTTTAGTAAATGAGGGATTTATCATTTTATTGTGTACTTCATTAGAATTTTGTAAAACATTACACTTTTATATGGGTCTAAAGTCTGCTTCTCTTCTGCACTTCCAATTTCACTTCAGAAAAACAAAAAAAGGAATTGTGGAGGGAAAATTAAATTATCAGTGGTAAACAAATATGCATTATCTCTTTAATGCAAGACATATTTAAATTCAAAGTTTGAATTCTAGACTGAGCACTTGGGTGGGGTCTCACAGAATCTAATGTTCACCGAGCACAGTCCCAGTGGCTTTCACAACCCTGTGAAACTTTCCTATGCAAAGTGATTGTGCTCCATTACTTCACCATAAGTAGTGTCACTATCAAACATCTTTTCAAGAGCATTTTCATATGGCAAGTCTCTATGTGCATCTCTCATCTTACAATTTAAAGCTGCAGTCCTTTCCTTTGCATTATTTTTGCATTAGTAAATAACATCCATAATGTGAATACTGAGAAGGCAGACACCAACTTTTTGGCCTCAGTAAAACATGAGGTATTTTCACTAAGAAATAAAATTCTGGTCTGATTGTTTTAGTTTTATCTATTATTCCAAATGCTTGTATATTTAAATATCCCAAGTGTTTTTTGTTTGTTTGTTTTAATAGCAAACAGAAACTCTGATGTTAATTTCCAACTAAAAGAGGGATCTTATGCGCATATTGTGATCATTGCTTCTAAGTATTAATCAGGAATTTTGTTTGCTGGGCTTATTCCTAGTTGGCAGAAGCTAGTGTCCTGGTTTGAGGTAAAATGAACCAATTTTCTGTTTAATAATTTTACTTTTTTAGCTAGGCCTCTTCTAACTAAACTATGAAATTAACAGCACATTTTTCAGAAATCTGTTCACTTTCTCAGTGAGAAGGTCTGATTATACCAAGGAATGGTATGCAGGTAGGCCCTTGCTTATACTTATTGCTATAACAACCAAAGCCAGGTAATTTCTTTATTTGCCCTGTTGGAGGGTCAGAATCAGAAAAACATAGAGGGGTCACACCTGTAGGGAGAAGCAGGTAGGACAGGTGACCCAAAACTGACCAACAGGGGTGTTCCATCCCATCTGCATCATGCCCTGTATAAAAGCTGAATGATCAAAGGACCAATTCTCTTTCTTTGATGGCTGATGTCCAAGAAGGACCCTGTCTATTTGTCTGCCTTTGATCCTGACCTGCCTGTGCATTCCTGACTCCAGATCTGCAATCCAGCTCCTGTCAATTACTGAGTCCGGTCTAAGACTTTNTTATTCTCCCTTTTTAGAGGAGGGAGAAGGGCCCCATCATTTATTTTTTCTGATTGGTCAGAATCGCGACAGCTAGTTTTTTAAGGCAGGCTCATACCTGACAGTCTTTATCTCTGGAAGTCAGAAAATTTTTCTCTGGAGTCAGTCAACAGATACACATAGTGTCAGACACTACAATACTGTCTCTTTTACTCACCTTCAAAACCTTTCAGTGTGATTATATTTCCTGCAAACTTCAGAGAGTGGATGGGAAAAAATTCCTTTGTCTCATTCATGGGCTACACAGTGACAGCGGTAGATACATTTCAGATAATCATAATTTTTCTAATAAAACTTAAATTGTAGTTAGCTGAGATGAAATCTCACTCACCTGTAAAGTGCTGAAAGTGGTCGCTTGTTGCCAGGTTTTGGTCTATATGGTTTTGGTTCTCCTGCCATGTTGATATCTGAAAGCAAATACTTGATATTAGTAAGCTAAAGGCCTGGAAGTTAGTGTGAGTTTTCAAATGCAGTTTCAAGTCACTGAAAATGAACAATAGACAGTGAAAATGGACAGCATACCTAACATATCTATCTAGTTTTTATCACTTCTGAATTAATGTTATAAAACTTTCCTAAAAATTCTTATTGAAATGCATGAAGATTTTACACAAAAAGTCAGTTATTGATAACTGATAGTCTTCAAACATGAGTTTCCACTCGTGAAGCTGAACACAATAATGTATTTCTGTTACAGAAGAAGGTTTCAATGGCAACTTAGATTAGAGACAAATTATAATCGCAAGTCAAAATCTGTTTTGGAGGCTATAATAGTTCGGAAGAGTTCTTGTTTAGGATCTAGAGAAATGCACACTGATGTGAAACTTCCACTTCACCATCTACTCAAAAAGAGAGTTTTCAAAAGCAAAGGAAGGTGTTTATTTCCTACCTCAAATACATCCTTTTTGCTTCTTTTTGTTTCTTTTTGTTTTCTTTTTTTTTTCTTTTTTTTTCNATATTATAAATATTATAACTGAATTATATAAATATAATTTATATAATTCAGTTATAATTCAGTTATAATTCACTTTTTAAAATTTCACTTACATTATGCCTATTTATCCTTGGAATTTAAAAATATATGAAGCTTATATAGACATGAGTCATGCTGATTCTCAATTTACTCTCTTCTTTTGAATCATACTCAAAGACATGCCAGTAAACATATGTCCACCATTTTGATTGCTTGTAAAAGTTACACATGAAAAAAGAAGCACAGACTCTTCTATGGTGAATACCTTGCTCAAGCTTAGGAAACTATATTACAAGACCCCCGACTCTGACTGGATGCTGCAATGATGATATTTGAACAAAAATGATAAAGTAAAACTTCTGATTAAATAACAAATTCCCTGCCATCTGAGTGATGTAACCTCTCCTCAGTTTCTCATGGTTACTGTCAGTCAAGAGAGGTAAGCTTCTCCTTAGTTTCACAAATATATTAAAAAAAAAAAACATTCAACAAAATCATCAGTTATTTTAGTTTAAAATTGCTGTGACAGAACACATATTTTATCTATCATAGAATCACCAAGATCAAGACTTTTAAGGAAACACGTGCTCTTGATAAAATCTGTTTAACCTGAAATTGAGTGTACCAGAGGGAAAACAGAAGTAGACAGGTGAGATGTAGAATGAGGAAGCATCCCTGCCCAGCACAGTGATGCTAAAAGCCCAGATATTTTTATTTAAGCTAGTCTTGACCTCAAAAACTTCAGTAAAAGCCTGAGATACCAGTAAAAACTGGATATTTTTCTTTCACACAAAGTGGGAAAAATAATCCATCTGACTTTTTAAACAATCAGATACATTGAAAATAAGTCCCCCAGACTTTTTGACGGATAAGATTTTTCCATTGGAAATTTAATGTTTCAAACATTTCAAAGAATTCTAAACATTTTTTCCTGTTTAAATTTGTTATTTTGAGCTAAAACAACATTCATTTAAAATTATAAAAAGTTCTGAAATGAACAGGTTTTGTGTAGAACTATTTAATATAAAATATACCTTTTTGGTAATTTTTTTTTCTCCATATAAAGCATTTTGAAATTAAATCTTATTGTAGTTAATTTTGTAGGACCTGTATTACTTACAGTTTTCTATAAAATATTAAATTTCCTGTTCTCTTTACTATAAAGTTGGATGAATATCAGAAATATTCATACCTCCTTGAAATGCTTTCCTGCATTCGTTCCAAACAAGTGCTTTATTAAACATAATAATCTCTTCCCTGGTTGTTAAAAATTCATCTACAGTTCCTTTAGTTAAAGAAATACAAATTCTGTTAATAGTGACCCTCCTTGAAATTCTTTCCTGCCTTCATTTCAAGCAAGTGCTTTATTAAACATAATAACTTCTTCCCTAGTTGTTAAAAATTCAGCTACAGTTCCTTTATTTAAAGAAATACAAAGTCTATTACTATTGACCAAGCAAAGTAAACATCAAGCATTTCTGAAAGATACTGAGGAATTTTGATCACTGTGCTGCATTTCCATTGGCTCCTGGAAATATCAGAATCAGAATCAAATTTTTATTCTGTGACCTTTATGATAATTGGACCTTCCCACATTATTTTAATATGCCAGCTTTAAGGTCAATGATTGTATTGACTTTTACCATCTCCTACTACAACTAGGTCAGATTTTAGGAAAAAAATGTAGAATTTTAATCTTGGAAAAATACCTGAGGGTGTGGAATTCATCTTCACATATCTTTCATGTCTCATCTACTTTCAGAGCTACAGCCCAGGTCACTTATCTTAGGCATATGTACATCAATGAATCAATACTATTATTTTTGTGGACTTATATTTGCAGCTTTGCAACTGTTGATGCAGAAGGTTCAGACACCACACAATGATCAATGTGATCAGGTAGATGCCAATTAATTACAAGATTCAAACACTTATACAGGAAATCTATTAGAAACTATCTCTTTGTGGCAGACTATTATTGGTTCACATAAATTGTGTGGTTAATCATGATTGGTTAAAACACAGATGCAATACATCACACTTTCTTACAGTTCACAAAGTTGCCTTAAAATGATAAATGTAGCAGTTGTCTTCAGAGGTACAATAACAGCTCTATTCATGGCACAGGACCTCCTCCACAATGCTGAATCCCAGGGCACAGCGCTATCCCCCCTTCTTGTTGCTTCGTCATTCTTTCACTGCAAACCATCCTTCAATAGACCTGGAGACCTGCACTTGGTTACAGCCTTAGCAGATTCTCACAGCTTGGATTGTTCACTGGATGCCCATGGTTTTCCAAAAATCCACCCACATACAACAGCCACTTTTAACAAAGATGAGTAATGTAGAAGACTAAAGGTTACTTGTTTTGTGTTCCCTTTATTTTCATCAAATTCTGTCAGAAAGGTAACAGTAAGAAAACACATCTGTAAAACTGTTCAGAATCAGTTAAGACTTCCTTGCACTTAAATAAATCCCCAAAGATACCAGCTGAAAACAATGAACTGTTTTTAACACAGGAAATAGTTCATAGAAAAGCTGTGCACATGGGGCTTTTCTGTTAATATGAAAGGGACTGAATAGCTCTGTGACTTCCTAAGCACCTTGTCTAAGAATGGATATAGCAAATGGTTTGAAAAGTTAGAGCAGATTTTCACCCCATTATTTTTCAGCACTATCTACTCCAACCTCAATTTTCTAACTAAGATTAGAAGTGAACTTGTCAACATTTCACAGGATAGATTATTTCTAGCCCAACTGGAAATCTTGTGAGATAACTTGTTCTCTTGCTCCATCCATCATTAGTTTCACAGCAGAATTTTACATCTACTAGGTCATAAACTGTGTGTCAAATAAATTTGTTGGCTACAGCACAGAGATTTACCTGAACTCATGATTCCACCCTGAGGAATGCAGAAAGGTATCACTCCTTATTCTCCAAGATTAGCTACTACACTTGTACATGAATCTGAACCAGACAGCTTGACAAAGGACACAGACTTTCACATTGTTTCAATATTGAAGTGGAGGACTCTCACAGTACTTTCATAGCATCATAGAACAGTTAGAGTTGGAAGGGACCTTGAAGATCATCAAGTTGCAACACCCCTGCCATGGGCAGGGACACCTCCCACTAGACCACGTTCCTCAAAGCCCCAGCCAGCCTGGCCTTAAATACTTCCAGGGATGGGGCATCCAACAACTTCTCTGGGCAACCTATTCCAGTGTCTCACCACGCTCACAGGAAAGAATTTTTTCCTAATATCCAATCTAAATCTCCCCTCTTCCAGTTTAAAACCATTACCCCTTGTCCTATCACTACACTTCCTGACAAAGAGTCCCTCTCCTGCTCTCCTGTAGGCTCCCTTCAGATACTGGAAGGCTGCTAGAAGGTCTCCCTGGAGCCTTATCTTTTCCAGGCTGAACAGCCCCAGCTCCCTCAGCCTGTCCTCATAGGAGTGGTGCTCCATCCCTCTAATTATCTTTGAGACCCTCCGCTGGACCCATTCCAACAGTTCCCTGTCCCTTCTAAGTTGAGGACTCCAGATCTGGACACAGTACTCCAGGTGGGGTCTCAGAAGTGCAGAGTAGAGGGGCAGAATCACCTCCCATGACCTGCTGGTCATGCTTCTTTTGATGCAGGCCAGGATACGGTTGGCTTTCTGGGCTGCCAGCGCATACTGCCGGCTCCTGTTGAGCTTCTCATACGTAGAGCACTCCCAAGTCCTTTTCCTCAGGGCTGCTCTCCAGCCATTCTCTGCCCAACCTGTATTTGCACCTGGGATTGCCACGTCACAGGTGCAGGACCCTGCACTTGGCTTGGCTGCACTTCATGCCATTCGCATTAGCCCACCTCTCAAGCCTGGCCAGGTCCCTCTGGACGGCATCCCTTCCCTCCAGCGTGTCGACTGCACCACCAATCTTGGTGTCATCACAAACGTGCTGAGGGTATATTCAATCCCACTGTCCACGTCTCCGACAAAGATGTTAAATAGCACTGGTCTCAGTACTGACCCTTGTGGGACACCACTCGTCTCTGTCCACCACTTGGATATTGAGCTGTTGACCACAACCCTTTGAGTGCGGCCATCCAGCCACCTTCACGGTGCATTCCTTATCCACTGAGTGTTCCATCTATCAAACCCACAATTTTCCAATTTGGAGACTAGGATGTCATGTGGGACAGTGTCAAATGCTTTGCATACGTCCAGGTAGATGACATCCATTGCCCTGCCTTTGTCCACCAGGTTTGTGGCAGTATCATAGAAGGCCATCAGATTTGTCAGGCAGGATTTGCCCTTGGTGAAGCCATGTTGGCTGTCTCAAATCACCTCCCTATTTTCCATGTTCCTTATCAGAGATTCCAGGAGAAATCTGCTCCATATCTTGCCAGGCATTGAGGTGAGACTGACTGGCCTGTAGTTTCCTGGGTCCTCTTTTTTCCCCAGTTTTTGAATATCAGGGTTACAGTCCCCTTTTTCCAATTGACAGGGATTTCACCACATTGCCACGATTTTTCAAATATGATGGAAAGCGGCTTGGCAGCTTGGTTCACCAGCTCCCTCAAGACCCATGAATGGATTTCATCAGGTCCCATGGACTTATGCCCCTTCATGTTCCTCAGGTGGTCTCGAACCTACTCTCTACTTTATTAGATCATATACTATAAATGTTCATATGCTCAGTCTATTAACATTAAGATAAATTTAACACTGAAATTCAAAATATTAAAGAATCACTATGAATAGTTAAGTGACTGTGCAGGCAGTGACTTCTTTTTCTGTGCTTTCAGAATCAAATGAGATAGCTTTCTTTATTAAAATGAATTAATCTTCAGTTTTACATACTCTTGCTAGCACAGCAGAGATTAGTTAAGGCATAAGGCCTAAACTTCATTCAGGGTTGTATGTCATCGGTAGAATGTATCTGATTCCAAACATAGTTTTTTATTTCTAATTATACTGGAAACTGCATAGAAATTAATGTGAAAAAGAAGACTTAAAAAACCTATGCAAACCATTTAGAATGAGTACTGGTTTTATTCTGTGGCAACAAAATTTGTCTGAAAGAGCAACCCAATGCAGCATCATCTACCTTTCTTCTATCAGAGTTTTCTGCCACCGCCTGACTATCTCCTCTAGGCTGTATAGCAAAGACCAAGGAGTGACCGGTGCATGAACACCCCATTTTTGGACAGGCAATATCAGCTAGCCTTGAAGCTTTCATCATAGTTTCATAGCCAAAGAAATCTGCAAATCTATTCCTGCAAGAAAACAATTACCTTTTAAACATCTTTTGTAAGTGCTAGTAATGATACCTAAAGCGTATTCATGTCCTAGAAGTATTTCAGAGCTTCTTGTGTTCCCATCATTCAGGCTATTCAAAAAGTTTAATTTTAAAAACCCCAAACCTACAACAAAATGAATCCACCATTTTGATTTTCACAAACATAGATGACATAAACTAGAACCTTCAACAGGCACTGGCTCCATCCTGGAAAACTGGGACTTGAAACCTTTCTGTTACAAATCCAGGACCTGTGTCTCAGGCTACATCTATACTACAAAGTTAAATAATGTCCTTCCCAGGCACTAGTACTCAGTTTTCTCTTGTATTAAATTGTTAGTGTGGCTTCTGGCATTGCTTTTAGCTCCAGTTAACAAGTACTTTCTCATAAAACTTCTAGACATAGGGAGAGAAATGTCATGAACTAGGAATCATTGTGAATTGGTATTTAAGTTGCAATCACTCCACTTTGCAGGATAAGACCCAGTGAAAGGAAAGGGTTCCAGGTTCCTATAATTAAGCATTACTGATGTGGCATCTGATTTTGGGCTCCATGTCAGAAAGGCTGGGAACCAAGATTCGGAGCTAAGAAAACTCTAAGGGTCTCTGTAACAAAACAGCTAATTTTCTAAGACATTTTTCATCAGAGGATCTTCCACCTATCCTTGTAAAAGGTGCAGAAACTGAGACATTCCTTGAAAAACTTCACAGTTGCTTGACTCCATGTTCTGGATGAAAAAGGGTGTTATTGTATACTTCCAGACTAGCTCTGCTTTAGATTAACCTTTAATGGAAGAAAAAGTAATTAAAATTAATGTACAGAGAGAGAATTTACACAATGAATGTATAATTTAAATCCAGACAGAGATATGGATATAGGGAAATCAGAATGCATTTCTCCTTTTTTAGATGGTCCAAAGTATATAGGACAGAAGAGGAAGACCAAGAGGTAGATGCAATTTAGAGAAAGCTTCTAGTCATACGATTTATAGCATAAATGAACACCAGCAAAGCTAATGTTAATCTATCTTTTATACTCATCCATCTACCAGTCCTATAAATCTTCCTGCTGTGTACTAAAGGAATTTTAATGAAGTCATATGACATTCTTTACATCATAGATTTCCTTTTTTCTTTTCTATTTACATTAATTACATATCATCTCCTTCCTTTTCCCCATCTCCAGCACTGGAATATGAAAAATATTGGAGCGGAAAAGACAGTTCTTAGTTTTGTTCAATTCTGTGCCCAGACTGAACAGCTGTAAAGAGAAAACTTCCAGAAATGGAACACAAACTCAAATTAACTTTCAAGGCTAGTAAAAAATTAAATGAAGGTCTGGGTCATTCATTTTCCTTTTCCATAATGATTTTAAAAATAATTTGCTTGTGGGCCTTTCAGCTGCATTTGGATTTTCTCTTAGCAGAGGAATAATTGGAAACCGTTTCTTTTTTGTACAAAGATGACAGCTATTGTTAATGTTTCATACAGAAAGAGCCACTTGAATAGTATATGAAATTGCTTTGTTCAACCATCTCTTTTTTCATTAAATACTGCTAAAGTGAAATGAGGCTATAGGATTATACAAGCTATAATTCTTAACACTAATCAGTAACAGAAGTGTCAGGTGTTGTCTTGTTGGAAATTCTCTTTCTGTTCCCCAGGGAATTGGCTTTGTGTGAGGATAGGTGATGACTAAAAGGGGAAATCCTGTCCTATCTACACACCCATTGCAAACCAATATTTTAGGGTCCTGGAGACAGCAGGGTCTCCCTTAGTTGCCATCCATTACATCCGTTGATGCCAATGTGGTAAAGTTGACATGGAGCTTTGGACTGCCTTGGGTTTTGTCTGCTTGCTCCTCTGCACCCTTACCCCCAAGTAGTGGCACAGTCACTGGGCAAACCTTTCTGACCCCTTTGGATGTGCAACCAGCAGTGGGCCTTGGCCTGCCCATCCTGTCTGGGAAAGGGGAGAATCCTAATTTTGTGACCTCTTGAAAACTGTCCATGAATTTTGCTGAGATTGTAGAAGATGTGGCTGAGACCGGCTGAATTGCTTCTCTGCTGATGCTTGAATCCCTGCAGATGACACTGGGGCAAGGCTGGAGTACTGAACAGCAGTGGAAGTGGCCCTATGGAGAAAATGGCACATCTTTTGAAGTGCTTCCTACAGGAAGCCCAGTTGCTGGCAATCCACACTCATCCCCTCAGCACCAGATTTGTGAGGTCCTCTGTGGGAAAATCCATACTGCTGTTTTGCAGATGCAAGACATTCAAACTCAGCAACATGGGACTGTGTGGCCACAGCCACTTATGCAGAGACCAGATGTGACATCTGCAGGAAACATTTGGGTGTGGAAAATCCATGGAAATCTCTAGTTAGGTTTGTGCCATGGCAGCTCACTGTCACACAAGCGCTTCACCCCAACAAAGGCAAACTGTAGACACAAGCAAGTGTAGTCTTCCTGTAAGAAAATCCTTTTAATTTCATCAGTTTTTCAACCGCTCTGTTTCTCACCCAAAGGAAAAGATTTCCAACCTCACAAGTACTTTTTAATTCTGAACATGCACAAGATTAACATTACCACAAGCATATAGGAAGCTATACTAATTTCAGGAACTTTCTGCTACCTTCAGAAAAAGAAAACAACTGCTTTAATATAAGTTTATCCAGCCCTCCCAAAAATTCAATCAAGGACTCTCATATGATCCCAATACCAACTTGTGCTGTACTTTCTCATTGCTGTTATTAATGGGAAACAGAACTGGTCCTTGAGTCACACAATTTTTCAGACAATGAGGTGTGCAAGGAGCACCATTCTTTCTTTGCCTTCTCTTGATCACAATAAAGATGATGTTTACAAAAAGAAAATAAAACACCTGTCTTTTTTTCAGATCAAGCACAGTCATTACAAGGCAGCATCCAACAAACTCTCTGCTGCTTTTCTTTGGTAATAAAAGAGTTATGACCATGAGACTCAGGCAAACTTTAATGTTGGGTAGATGTAGGAGATTGTCAGCACTACAATTAGCCTCAAGCAACAACATTAAATAGTGTAGTGGGGATACAGTGTGAAAGACCTTATCTACCTCTTTCAGTTTTCAATATGATTTATTCTAGGGAACATGCCTTGAACTTCAGTAATTTTCAGCTCTTCCTCAAAATACATTTATTTCTCTCTCTTCTAATAGTTGGTTACTTTCTCTGCCCCACAGCCTTTTATCCAACTCTCCTACAGATGTTAGCTTCATGCTCCAAGCAATAGTTTTTCATGACAGTTGAAATCTGTAGCATACAAAAGGGTTCACTGTCTTGATTGCCCCAATCCCTTTGTCTTTCTCACTATTCTTCCTGCAGATGGTCAACTTTACTAATGCAAATGTGAACAAAAAGTATTTCTCCTAAAATAACCATCACAGTAACAATATTTTACCAAAATTTATGAACATTCTTTAATCTGCATTTGTTAATCATATTTCTTGGACATTCCAACAAAATTTGCTTACATTGGAAGTGTATTTCCTCATAATTTTGAAAAGTGAATGTTGCCAAAGTTTTCTGGGTCACACAAACAAATGGCTTACACAGAAATGTTTTCCAATGCATAGCTCATTCTGCACTTTGCAGCAGCCTGGGGTCTTCCCTGGTTTGGGCAGGAGGGTTCAGAAGCTCCAGAGGTATAGGGCAGCGACAGCAAGGGATGGTGTGGGACAGAGGATGTAGATGGATAAGGGCAAAGTGCATCTCTCTGAAATGTTGGTAAGTATACCTTTCTGCTCCTGGAGTTTGTTGGCATAACAGTCATTACTGAGGGATAGGTACATTTTTGATACCCTGAACTTTGCTGTCAAAACCTGCAAAGGTAGCTCTGACCTTGAAGTTATACTCACAGGCTTTCCAAGCTCCAAATACATCCTGGAATTTTATAGCACAAGCCTTATAGCATTTCCCTTGAAATACAATAACTTTTTCAGTGACAATTTTATGAAATTTTTTCTCTCAAATTATTGACTCATAGAATTATAGAATGGTTTGGATTGGAAGCGGCCTGTAAACATTAGTACTCCAGCCCTCCTGCCATGACCAGGGGCCATGACTAGATCAGGTTTCTTAAAGTCTTTTCTAACCTAAGTGTGAACAATTCCACTAAAAGGGCATCCACAACTTTTCTGGTCAGCCTGGTCCAGTGTCTCACCACCACCACTGTAATTTTATTTTCCTTACATCCAGTATATCACAGTAGGGTTCTGAAAAGTTTTGTCTTTGCTGCACATCCATTTAAAACATATGATGGAGAGCCACAGAATTAGCTCATATGCATTTATGTAAAAACTTTAAATATTCCCTTAAAGTTATCAGAGTTTTAGTATTATAAAATAATATAGCAATAATATAAAGGAAAATGCCCTGTGACACTCACTAAACTTAGTCTACCATTTTTATTAAGAGGTCAGGGTTGTGCTGAATAAAAAGACAGTGGAAGTAGAGATAATTACACTGAAATTTGACAAATGGGAGGAAACATTGCTGTAGAGATGATTTACAAACAAGCTATATGACAAATACAATATTTCTGTATTAGCAAGGCTTAGGTTCTAGCCACATATTAACTCTCATTGCCAGTGCATGAAGTTCCACAGTGGATTCAATCTGACAACCAAACTGCAATGGCATAGAAGCCTATTGCAAAAGCAGGACATATAATAATTGGAAATATTGAAAAGCTTTAGAATGAAAGATATGCAGTGTTATTTTATTTAGGTCCCTGACATTTCTGTAAGGAAAATATAAAAACAGCTTATAGGAATAGAGAAAATGTAATATCTTGTCAGATTGATGGTTCATATACAATAGTTTTCTGCCTCCAGCTGCCCCAGATGCTTTGAAAGGAAACAAAAGAACCTCAAACTAGTTAGAAACAAGATTATTTTCATTCCATTGTCTTATCATCTCAGCATGATTCTCCTCCTAAAATGTTAAGTAGTTTTGGATTACTTTAAATCCCAAAGCATGATGTTTTATCTTTCCTCCTGTACTGATTTTTTAGTACCTAACATACCGACTGGAACTGGAAATCACTATAACTTCAAAAACTTCAAATATCTTTGCTAGCTACATAAATGTCCAGTCACTCTGATATTCTTACCAATATATCACATTGGTGTATTTTTTAAAAAAATTAACCGTATTTCTCAACAAAAAGTTAGCTTGGCTTTGCCCCCTCCACTTCACCCCCTCAAATCCTTTCTCAACCGCTATTCATTTTACCTACAGGTAATAATCAAAATCATAGAAGGCATTTCAGAAACCCTTTCTTGAAACCAAAACCATCATTCTTTTCTCTGCAATTTGTTGGACTTTTGTGGTTTATTTCTGTAGATTTACATTTGGTCTTGGATGCGGATAAACTTTATATGCTGCTTCAGAGGTTCTCTTGCAAGTGCTTTAAGGTGTGCTACAGACTATTGATGACTAATAATTTCCATATATTAATGAATTAATTTGCATATATCATGAGTCAATAACAGGAAACATTTGTAAAACAAAAGTAAGTATCCTAAAAATCATATTAGGAAGTAAGGTAATTATTCTGAAGCTCATTGAGTACTACCAAAAATACCATATGACTTATTGTCATATATAAATTATTGTGTATATTAATACACAGTGATAATGAAGCTTTCAAATTGGTCACTTACCAACTGTTTACATTAATTTGATCCACATTCTTCTATGATTCCCAGTAATATTTTCTTTCTACAGTTTCTAAACAACAGATCTCTATTACCCACAAAGAAAATACGTCATTTTGGCTCAGACACGATAAGAACACAGAACTCATCCATTCTGAGTTAATTCTTCTCCCCAGAAATCGGAGACTATGAGATTTCCAATTTATTTTTTCAGAATGTGATTATTTCAGACAAACCACAGATAAACATAAAGCACAAATATTTGGGAAAAGGCTTCAGAAACTAATCTCTACTGTGGTTAGCATAAGAAATATATAGATCTAGACAAGACAGTAAATGTCCCGTGGACATTTTCTTTCCTGAAGGCTTTCTGGGCATATGTCGGATTCCTGCAAAGAATCCAGAATCCTTACTGTTGTGTCAAGCCACATTGGAAGCAATAGTGTTTTATCTGCAATTTGGTCATGAAGTTAAAATATACACACACAATTAAAATTTTCACCCAGGTTGTTAACTTCTACCCAAGGTTCCTTCATTTTCCTTTTCACTCATATATTTGTGCATGTGTCTTTGTATGTGAAAATATTCCAAATAGAAGCCTGTATTTTCAACTGGAATGATTTTTTGTCAAATGTTGCAATTCATCTTTATCACACAGTTTCTGAAAGTAGAAGGTTGCAATAGAACACTGAGGGATTCTTGAATATGGAGTTAATTTTTTTTTTTTTTTTTTTTGAAGTGGATGCTGGAGTCATTTGCTTTAATATAGCAAATAAAACGTTCCTTAGTCTCAGAAATATCATATGTGAAATTGTTATCTATCATTACTGTTGAGGGAAGACCAGTATTGTAGACCTCAGTATCTACAGCTTTTAGAACTTTATTTCTTTTTATTTTTTTTTTTCCCCAGTGCAATGAGGAGTTCCAATGGTTGATCAAATGAAACAGCACTCTTAGCTCACCTGGAAACATTAATCTTCTGGACACACTGCATAAACCACTAATCTCATACCTGTCATTTAAAATGAGGAAGGGAGTACAAGGAAAGATGCAAGCAAACTTTTTAAAGCCTTAGCCTTGTTATTTTAATTAGTTTAGGGTCTAGAAGAAGACCTCTAAATCTTGGATTGCAACAAACAGAACAGAGAAAAACATTGGTCTGAATAATCCCTCTGAATAGAAATGAATGTGATTCAACACAATATTGCTTCAGTACACTGTCTCCTAATCTTTCACTTCGTAATGTTCAGCTCCTTATCAGACACTGCTGTTAACACCATGCCATACTTTTTGCTTGGAAGGAGAGCCAGTTTGAAACTAAATCCTAAAAATATTTATGTTGGCTTGATATACATCCGTCCAACAGCCTACAGCTAGCTGTGCATACCTTTACTCTGCCGAAGCCTCAACCTTACAATAATTCCCCATTATACCTGATACTTCTCAGTCTTATAAGCATTTATAATTTCATACTTAAAAGTATTTGTACCTGTATTCCAAGCAATTAGGCTAGAGTGGAAAAAGATTACTCATGCAAGAAAAGAGAAAACTTTGGATGAGAGTTTCAAAAGTCCCTAGTGTTAGTGTAACCTTCAATTTAAGTCTGTGGTGAAATCAGATTTAGGTCAGTGTTGTTGCTTTTCAGTCTTCAATCATACATTGTGTAATAATTAGAAGAATTTTTTTCTCCTTTTTTTTTTTTTTTTTAACTAACTGAGGTGATATCTAGTAAATTCCAATAAGCAGGAAGAACATTGTGGCCATTACATTGTCCCCTTGCTCATTCATATGGTCACTGTCAACCTAAACTGCTTTACTTTAGGGAAAAGGAAAAAGTACATCCAGCAACAAAGGCTTCCATGGACTGAGGATGTCATGGCCTGTAATGGAAATGTTCCAAAAGTGACAATGGTAAATTCCAGGTGATTGTGTGATGTTTGCAGCTGCATTTATGGGAAAAGTGTTATTCAGAAAATGGTTATATGCTTGGGTGCATGTCATTGCTTTATCTGTACTGTCCAGCCAATATGCTGCACATAGGACTGCATTGCTGTCTTAGCAGCAGCTACCCACCATTCCCAGCTCATTTTCCTCTTATACAGGGATACACAAAGAAATGAAAATAACTTTGGGAAAAAATAACTTGTAGTAAATTGTAATAAATGAAGTAAATACTTAATTTTGTGCCATTAACTAGGATACTGAGTCACCACGATAATGGCAATTAATTCTTTCTGTGTGCACATTGTGTTCTTTCTTTTGGTGCTATCCCCCAGAATTCTTTTTTTTTTTTTTTCCCCCACACTTCAAAGAGTTTTAAAGGTTGAATCACTAACAGAAGTACTTCTCAGCTTCAGATCATTTTAAGTGGATGCAGACCAAGATCAAGCATCACTTACCCACCAGAAACCAAGTGCTCAATTCAAGATAATTCCCAAGTTCTGATGAGGGAGGGATTCATCACTATTTAGAGTGGATTAATGTTTTCTTTCAACACAGTTATTCATTTAGGTTTGTCTGAAAATAGGGGCAGTTCTATTTGCAGCAAGCAACCCAGAAAGGTCAATCTTGGTTTTACTTACATTCAAATAATCGTCTTCTAAATGAGAACAGTGCTCATACCTACTGTACTTACTAGATCACAGCTCCCAGAATCCTGCTCAGATATTGAAAATCTATAAATTCTGCTCTCCAAAATGTGCAAAATAGAAATGCCCACAATTCATTACATATAATTATTAAAGTCTACCTGTACTCTTTAAATTAAAAAGTGTGTGCTTATTTTCTCAGTTACAGTTTTGGGAAGATGGATACGGTTGAGTATGAAGACTATCTCCAAAGGAAAACAAAATCAACTTGCAGATAACAGTGGCTCAGTTTTGGGTTCAACAGGTTGTTCCGGATACACTACCCCTGGTGACACACGCTGACAAGGACAGTCTGATGGATGGTGCACGGCACATTTTTTTTCTTCTAGGATGCCAGCCAAAACTGAAATGGTATTGCCGCCATGGCAGAACAACGAGTGAGGGCAGACACAATAGGGATTAGTAATGTCATTGACATAGATTTCAGCTGTCAGAGAGGAATACAACCTGTTGTATAGTAGACAGGGAACAGGAGGGCAAGTGAATTAAGAGCAGGCCATTAAGAATATAAATATTCCAGTCAGGTCTCATAATGTTCATAAACTGGGTACATCCTGTTTTAGTTCTGCCTTTATCTCTGATTGCTTAACAGGCAGCTCACAGAAGAGTCTGTGGGTTGTCTGTGAAAAAAAATTCCTGGCATGTGTGACAGTGTATCATAGCAGTGCAGATGCAGAAATTATCTAATGTGTCATGAACATCCTCCTACATTCTAAGGACAAAACTGAGGTCTTGATTTTCATAGATAAGTATGGTGAACTTTTATGATGCATACACGTAATCTGGCAATTGCAATTACCTGAATGTATTTGAACTAACCTTTGGAGTGTTTGCATATGTAAAGCTTTCCCCTTACACAAATTGCCAGGTTCCAAGTTTTCATATCTAGGAAAGGGTCTCTTTAGTTGAATTCAATTGTATTTAATTGTTTTTAAATCGAGAGGGAAAAAACAATCAGTGTACAAACCCCATAAAAATGGGAAAAGCTGCCATGTTAAGGGATGTAAATATACTTACCAATATATCTTAAATATTAATATTTTAAATTTTAAAAAGGCATTTAGAAAAAAATTGCAGTTTTACAGAATGCAGTATCTGCAGAAGAATATGAGACTTTTCACTAGTCTTTGCTTTCACTGGTTCTACTAAAAGCTAAGTGTGAATATCTATTCTGATATAGAAACATTGGGAGAGAAGCCAATCACAGTTCTTTTGTTCATTCAGACACTCTTATAGTTCAATCACTGGCATTCCAGCAATGAAAGGAATATATCCAAAGGTCAAACACAAATTACATTTTTGTGTCCCAGAAAATACACCATTGCAGCAATTTTTAAAGTTTAATCTAAGCTAAATATAGAGTGCTGTTTTTTAAATAAAATAATAGTCTTTTATTCTACTGTTTACCCAGTATATTTATGTTTATTTACTTAATAAATTATTTCAATGAATACTATTTTTTCCAATAATAGAAACTGTGCAAGAAATTGCAGTGTTAAATTCTATACCAGGATCCAGAGGTAGGAAGTTAAACATCCAGATTTCTGTCAAACAGGCAATGGGGAAAACAGCACTGGTAAGCAGTGGGTATCACGGACAAAAGACTGCATTTTGGAAAGAATTATTTCAGTTATTAATCTAGGTATCAATTTTTGTGCCAGTATTAAAAAAAGAACACACCACCAAACAACTGAATTAATAAAACCAGCTGTATTATGAAGAGAGTTCAGCTTTTATTTACTTTAAAAATTCAGCTATTTGTCCCTTACTTTTCTTGCACACATACCTGAAAAAGTCAGCACCCTTCATTTCTTTTTTTTATTCCTGGGAACAAAACTTGTATGCCAGTCACTTCTTAGCAAGCTACATAAAAGCTGAACTTTCTTACAGGCATTCCATATTGTGAAGCCTGAACAGGATTGACAGGCTGCCCTGGAAATAGCTGTCTCTGAGGCTGTCATAAGCAGGATTGTATTGGACTGTGAGTTTTCATGTTTATTGTGCCACCTTGAAATAAATGATGCCTTCTTGGTATGCATGGGACTCCATCTTTCGTATCCCACAGGCATTTTTGTCATTCAAACACTTGAGCCACATCACGTCCAACAGCTTCATCCAGGAGCAGCCACCTGTCCCCCCAGGCTCACCCACAGCAACATGGAATCTGTTGCATCCCATCCAGCACTATCATGTAATGTCTGTCTTTTCCTTCACTGTCTCTTTTGTGGGTCCCTATGAAATTGGAAAAAATAATTGGCAAAAATTTAAATATTACAAATAAAATTGATTACTGTGCCCCTCACTATATTTAATGATACTTAGGCATTTATTCTTGTTGTTTAAAGAAACAGTAGCAACTAAAGGATGACTGTGTAGGGTTGTAGAGCTACCTGAATTAAAAATACTGTTACCTTCACTATCAAGAAAGAGGAAAAACACCCACCATATGGGTAAAAAGATCGAGAAGCTGTGATGATGGGGGAAGAAACAGAAGCAGTTCAAGTAGAAACTCATCCACCCTACTGTATGCAAAAGATAATACATATGACTATGGTAAGGCACATGGAAGATAAGAAGGTGGTTGGTAGCAGGTAACATGGCTTCATTAATGGCAAATTATGCCTGAGAAGTTTGGTGGCCTTCTACAGCAGTGATGCAGCGTTGTTGCATAAGAGAAGAGCAACTGAGATCGTATACCTGGAATTGTGCAAAGAATTTGACACTGGCCCATATGACATCCTTGTTTCTAAATTGGAGGGACGAGATATGGATTTGACAAATGGACCACTCGGTGGATAAGGACTTGGCTGGATGGTGATTGTCAAAGAGTTGCAGTCACGTATTAACAGCCAAGTGGAAATCAGTGATGAGTGGTGCTCCTCAGGCTTCAGTTCTGGGACCAGTGCTGTTTAACATCTTTGCTGGTGACATGGACAGTGGAATTGAGTGCACCCTTAGGAAATTTGCCAATGACATGGAGCTGTGTGGTGAATTTGGCACGCTAGAGGGAAAGAATGTCATCCAGAGGGACTTAGTCAGGCTTGAGAGGTGGGTCCATGCAGACCTTATGAATTTCAACAAGGCCAAGTGTAAGGTCCTGCACACAAGTCAGGGAAATCTCAAGCACTAATACAGGCTGGGTAGAGAATGGACTGAGAGCAGACCTGAGGAGAAGCACTTGGGGGTGTTGGTGAATGAGAAGGTCAACATGAACCAGCAATGTTTGCTGGCAGCCCAGAAGGCCAACCACATCCTAGGCCAAATCAAAAGAAGCGTGTCCAGCAGGTTGAGGGGGGTGATTCTGCCCGTCTGCTCTGCTCCTGTGAGACACCACCTTGATTACTGTGACCATCTCTGGACACCCTAATGTAAGAAGCACACGGATCCATTGGAGCAAGTCCAGAGGAGGGCTACAAAGGTGATCAGAGGGCTGGAGGGATAATGGTTTTAAACTGAAAGAGTGTAGATTTAGATTAGATACTAGGAAGGAAGCCTTAGCTCTGAGGGTGCTGAGACACTGGAACGGGTTGCCCAGGGAAGTTGTGGATGCCCCATCCCCAGAAATGTTCAAGGGGTTTTGAGCAGCCTGGTCTAGTGGGTGGTGTCCCTGGACATGACATGAGNATTATTATTATTATTATTATTATTATTATTATTATTATTATTATTGCTGTTGTTGTTATTATTGTTATCCATTTATTGAGGCTGATTGTGCCATTTCTAGTTACAGTGGTCAGTACAAAATCCTGTGAATATATTAATCCCTTTATATCAGAACTAAGCTGATTGCTAGCTGGCGCTTTAGAAGATAACCCCTTCGTAGAAGATATGTGCTGACAGAAGTCATCAGCAGAATCCCTGTACAAAGTGTTTATCATGGGCCATGCGCTTCCAGGGTAATGCATTTTTTCCTGTTTGAACATTGCCACCTAAGATAAACACACCCTGTGTAGGAGACAAAATCTTCTTTTAGATCTTCAAGTGGATATGCTCAGATGCTCTTTCTGAACAAATATTCTCACACTCTGGAGTTCCATTGAAGTTCTGAGGACAGAAGTTTTTCTGACACATGTCAACACTTTGCATGGGAAGTCCATTTGAGGTAAAAGAGTCTCCATTTCAGGTGTAAAGTGTCTACCACCTCACCAGTGTTTAAAGATGGATGACATGAGTCAGCTATGAATTTAATTAGAGATACTATAGCAGCAAGTACAATTAATTTGCTCTGCATCTGTCCTTGGCTTTGGAATATCATTTGATTCATCCTTTAAGCAGTGATCCTTTAACATGAGCCAGCAGTGTGCCCAGGTGGCCAAAAAGGCCAACAGCATCCTGGCCTGTATCAAGAACAGTGTGGTGAGTAGGACCCAAGAGGTGATCGTCCCCCTGTACTCAGCACTGGTGAGACCCCACCTCGAGTATTGTGTCCAGTTTTGGGCCCCCTACCACAAGAAAGACATTGAGGTGCTGGAGCGGGTCCAGAGAAGGGCAACAAAGCTGGTGAGGGGTCTGGAACACAAATCTTATGAGGAGAGGCTGAGGGAGCGGGGTTATTCAGTCTGAGGAAGAGGAGATTGAGGGGAGACCTTATCGCTCTCTACAACTACCTGAAAGGAGGCTGTAGAGAGGCAGGGGTTGGTCTCTTCTCCCAAATTACAGATGATAGGACAAGGGGTAATGGCTTCAAGTTGCACCAGGGGAAGTTCAGGTTAGATATTAGGAAATATTTCTTTACTGAAAGGGTTGTCAGGTATTGGAATGGGCTGCCCAGGGAGGTGGTTGAGTCACCATCCCTGGAGGTATTCAAGAGAGGAGTTGACTTGGTGCTCAAGGATATGGCTTAGTGTTGGGTGGTGTGGTGTGTTGTTTATGGTTGTTGGGTTTTTTGTGTGGGTGGGTTTTTTTGTTTGGGTTTTTGGTTTTTTTTTGTGGTGTGGTGTTTTTTGTTTGTTTTTTTTTTTTTTTCCATTGGTTGGACTAGATGATCTTAAAAGGTCCCTTCCAACCTAGGTGATTCTGTGTTTCTGTGATGATACTGTTTACAAATAGTAGTAGTGAAGAAAGGTACTGGATTGCTAGTACTCTAAGTGATTTATTGTTTTTTAAAACATGATATATTTTTAACATGTAAACATAATAAGCTTACATTATCCATAACAAAATTATTTCAGTGTTTACCTTTTGTAAACTAAAGCAACTCAATCAGTAGTAGCAACAACAAGAGCTTTGTGTAATAAAATGGTTAAAAGGCTGAGTTCTGTCCACATTAAAACTTCTGCTATTGCTATAGCTAGTATTGAATTAACCTGAGTATCTAGCCATTTTGTGTTTTAAAGCTATATCAATAAATAACAGTTCAGATCCTTTAAACTTGATATTTACACTCTATCATTAATTGCTCCCGTTAATGTAGAACATTGTAAGCAATAAACACTACAGAATAATGTAGTAAACCTATATTGTCCATATAAAAAGTGAAAACCTTTTATACGGACAATATGACAGTCCAAGTCTCTAGGCTTCTTTTTTGATAAATATGGTTCTTACAATATGTACATAATTGCATAATTCTATAGCTATGGGCAGGAATTTAGGGATGTAGAAATTAAAAACCAGGTTAATATAAAACAAGTGATTAAGTTAAAACAAGTCACCTCTTTTAAATTGATACTGCTAAGGTCAGTTGATCCTGTAACTAATCCAAAGCAAATAATTATCTTTTTATCAAGCAGGATGGCATCTTCTCTCCCTCTTTACAGGTGGCTTATCAAGGTCACAGTCTTTGAGTTTGCATGTGCTATCCCTTCTTTCTTGCTTAATTTTTCTCCTTCCAATTTCCTTTTCACTCAGCATCACTTTGTATGGTAAACAGGCAAAAGACTTGTCATCTTCTCAGTCACATTACCACCATGTTAGAGCTGATCTAATGTTGCTGAAGTGTATCTGAGTATTCTCTGTCCCCTATAGATCATTTGTACTCTCTTTCATTAGATATTCCTGTAAAGACTGATTAGCTCAGGCCTTCCCTTGTTTCCCACTCAAAACCTATTTAAGTTCTGTGATCTTGTATGTTAAATCTCTGAGAAATAATAATTTCCTGCAAGAAGAGTCAGAACACTTGTGCCAAATTTACATATATTGTTGGTCTCATTAGTGGTAGGTGAAAATAAGTGTTCTGTTGAGAATTCTGGTTAATCTACTTTTAGAGAGATATTAGACATGATTTTCCTACATCATCTTAACCTTATTTTTCTCTATATTGAATAGGAATTAGTGATGGATATAAATCTGCTACATTTACAGCCAGAGAAATAACCACAAAGCAGGGACTAAACATGAGAAAATTAATTAACATATAAAGATCTTTGCAGCAAAATTGAAAAACAAATAATATAAACCGGGTTCAAATAACAGTTTAAATGTTTAATTGTTATGTACAAAGGAAAATATGCAATTATTGGAAGTATTTATGCAGCTATTTTGAAATCTTACTATCTTTAGTAATAATGTGTTCAAGATGACAGTAGGCAATTATTCATTTACTGTCAGAAAATGACAGGGCAATATATAATCTGTGACATTTCTCTTATGAGAATATAAGCCATGTTTGGTTTTGGCATATCAGTGCTTTTAACTGGAAGGATACAAAAACGGAGATCAGCTGGTAAAATCTGTTAAGTCATAGCACGAAGGACATCCCCGCAGTCAGGAGGAACATTCCCAGAGCTCAGTTTGAACATGGTGTGAGACTGACAGGACTGGGTGCAGTGTCGAAGTGTGAAAAGGCAACATTCAGAAAACAAAATGACACTGGTCAAATATATTGTATTACTGATCACTAAACTCAGAGCTGCAAAATCCACACTTTAACATTTGTTAACAAATTAATACATGGGGTTTATATCAATGTTGTCGAGGAATTTTTGTAGGGGATTGGAAGGAATTGGCAGTTTACCACAGCATGAGGTTGTATTGGCTTCATAGCTCCTATCCTTGAGTAGTTGGGAATAGCTCAATAATTAAAATATTTATATTTTATTCCCTTTTTTTGTTCTTTTAGTATTTCTCATCTTCTGTCATTGTTTGCTGTTCCTTCCTGTTCACTGTTATGGAGTTTCTAAAGCAGATATGATAACTTACTGTATTTTCATTTCTTCCTGATTCACAACTTTCCTCCACTGCTGAGATGGCAGACAGAGGTAATCATTGCTGTGTGTATGTATAATTAGCCTTACTAATTATTAAACATAGTGCTCAAAAATTGGTTTATTGGAGTTTTTAATAAGACCACAAATATGCAAAGCACAGAAAGGTTATTTTTATGTTCATGAAGAATGATACTTTAGATCATATAAGGCTACTTAATGTTGACGTTAGACAAAACATAGGATAATTTTTGTCAAAGAAGAGTCATAGAATGGTATAGAGTTGGAAGGGAGGTTAACAATCACTTAGCTCCAACCCCTCATGTCATGTCCAGGGACACCACCCACTAGACCAGGCTGCTCAAAACCCCTTGAACATTTCTGGGGATGGGGCATCCACAACTTCCCTGGGCAACCCGTTCCAGTGTCTCAGCACCCTCAGAGCTAAGGCTTCCTTCCTAGTATCTAATCTAAATCTACACTCTTTCAGTTTAAAACCATTATCCCTCCAGCCCTCTGATCACCTTTGTAGCCCTCCTCTGGACTTGCTCCAATGGATCCGTGTGCTTCTTACATTAGGGTGTCCAGAGATGGTCACAGTAATCAAGGTGGTGTCTCACAGGAGCAGAGCAGACGGGCAGAATCACCCCCCTCAACCTGCTGGACACGCTTCTTTTGATTTGGCCTAGGATGTGGTTGGCCTTCTGGGCTGCCAGCAAACATTGCTGGTTCATGTTGACCTTCTCATTCACCAACACCCCCAAGTGCTTCTCCTCAGGTCTGCTCTCAGTCCATTCTCTACCCAGCCTGTATTAGTGCTTGAGATTTCCCTGACTTGTGTGCAGGACCTTACACTTGGCCTTGTTGAAATTCATAAGGTCTGCATGGACCCACCTCTCAAGCCTGACTAAGTCCCTCTGGATGACATTCTTTCCCTCTAGCGTGCCAAATTCACCACACCGATGTTAAACAGCATTGATCTCAATACTGATGACCATCCAGACAATTCCTTATCCACCGAGTGATCCGTCAATCAGATCCATAGTGGTCTGTCAATCAGATCCATAGTGGTCCATCAATCAGATCCATGTCTCTCCAATTTAGAGACAAGGAATGTCATGTGGGACAGTGTCAAAAGCCTTGCAAAAGTAGATGTTTGATAGATCTCAATTGCTCTTCCCTTTTCCACCAATGCTCTAACAGCATCATAGAAGGCCACCATATTGTTTAGGTACAATTTACATTTAGTGAAGCCATGTTACCTGTCACCTATCACTACCTCCTTTTCAATGTGCCTTAACATAATTTTCCAGTAATATCTGCTCCATCATCTTGTCAGGCACAGAAATAAGACTGACTGGTCTTTAGTTCCCGGGGTCTTCTTTTTATCCCTTTTTAAAAATTGAGGTTATGTTTCGCCCTTTGCAGTCAGCTGGAACTTCACTGGACTGCCATGACTTCTCAAACATGATGGATGGTGGTTTAGCAACTTTTTCAGCCAGTTCCCTGAGGAACCATAGATGGTTCTGTTCAGGTCCCGTGGGTTTGTGCACCTTCAGGTTCCTCAGGTGGTCTCCCAGTCCCTGTCTTTGAATTTTGTAACTTGAGCGGTGTGACTAGAGCACTTGTCAGTGAAGATCACCTCAGAAAATGATTAAGTACATCAGACTTCTCTGTATGCCAGGTAACCAGGTTTCCTGTTTCCTTCTAGAAAGGGTCTACATTTTCCCTTATCTTCTTTTTGTCACTGATGTAGCTGTAGAAGTTTTTTGTTGGCCTTGATGTCCCTGGCCAGATTTAACTCTGTCTGAGCTTTAGCTTTCCTAACCTGATTCCTGGCTGCTTGGGCAATTTCTGTGTATCTCAGTATCTCATCAAGTCAGTCTTCCTGGTTAGATGGCCAGTAGCAGACTCCCAATGTAATGTCAGCTGCCCCAACATTCCTTTTAATCCTGACCCATAAGCTCTTGGTCAACTCTCAGTCCATCCTCTGGTGAAGCTCTATGTGCTCCAGTTAGTCACTGACATAAAGGGTGACACCTTTTCCTTGTCTCACCTGTCTGTCCTTCCTGAAGAATCTGTATCCTTCCATTCCAATGCTCCAGTCATAGAAATTGCTCCACCTCGTGTCCATAATGCCAGTAAGATCATAGCCCTACAGAGAACATGCATTTCTAACTCCTCATGTTTATTCCCCATGTTATATGCATTTGAATAGAGTCATGGTCTGAGTAGCCAAAGCCTCGGCTGTGGGTACAATCTTGTAACGATTTGTTGACGAGCTAAATTCAGCTGGCCCTCACAACCCCGTTCTCTTTAACTGGGACAATTGATGAAAAAACTGCCAGAGTCCCTGGCTCCTGACAGCTGCTCCTGACAGCTATAATCATTCTTGATACTCCTCAGACCTTTCTCCTGGAGGTATAACTGGTGCTCATGTGAAGCAACAGCAGCAGATAATATTGTCAGATGACTGTATGAGGCTTTATCTTCTCTTGGTGGCATTCCTGGTATGAACCCCCAGTAAAGCAGCACACCTCTTGAGAGAGCGCATAAGGTGGGCAAAAGGGTACATTTGTACCTTTCAGGAGAGAGTTGCCTATTATTATCACCTGCTGTTTTTTCTTAGTTATGCTGGTTGTTATATGGGGGGTGGATCCAGCTCCAGCACCTCTCCTGGTGTGACTAGTCTTTCCTCTTCCTGTTTGTATTAACATAAACTATATTATCTACAATCTACAATTTCATACAAAATTTTGGAAGTCTAGAACCAAACCTTTAGGAATCCATGATGATTATTCTGAAACTTTGTTTACATCTAACTTCTGAGATGCCAATTTGTTGAACTATCAAGTTTGGTACTAACTCATTTAGCAACTAGACCCTGTATACAGATTTCAGTGTATGCCCCCAATTAAGCTGTAGCCATTTCATAGTTAACAATTTTAAAAGATTAAGAATATTACCTATGACCATTTGTACAAGCAGAGAAGGATTAAGATGTGTCTATGTGTGTTGTTTATCATCCAGATTAGCCTTTTGTTTTTGTATCTAATGCTGACAGATTTAGCATGTAAACTGTGGTGACACTCATGGATTTCACCATATATATCCAGGGCCTACAGTTTTGAAAACTGTCAAGAGACTTGCATTCCTAAATCGAGGGAACTCACAGTCCACTTATGAGGATCATGATAAACATCAAAATTACATTTCTTAAAGGAGTTTAAAATTAGAATGAAACATATTTCTTCTGTGCATGAGCAGAAGCCATATCTAACAAAGGCCACATGCCTTTTGATTAAAACATGCATCAAGCTTTTTACTCTTTCACACAGGAGCATTCCAAACTTACCAATGTTCATGTTGAATGCTCTCTACTTTCCTGACTAGACTGATTCAACGATCAAAATAATTAACCAGCTTTGTGACAAATCAAATTGATACAGCTGTGGAAATTAAACAGGTGTTACCTGAATCTATTCTTTGTTCGCCTTTTGTCATGGGACTGCAGTCTCATCTTTTATTTAAAGACCTTGCCAGTAGTTATACATCACAAGATAAGGCCATGATTTGTGCATGAAGGAAAAAAATAATGCTTGTTATGTACAACATCTGAACAATATCATTACACTGATAATGAAAGAAAGGTGCCAGAAGGAGTAGCTCATGCTTGTTGATGAAATCAGGGAGCATTAATTAGACACACACTGTTTAAGACCATGTAGAAGCTTAACATGCCATAAAATTAAGGACGTGATAAATAGCAGGTTGATTGCACATCAGGAAAAGACTGCTGAAGTTATGCTCCATAATTAATGAATCCCTTCAGAGTATAACTTTTGTAGGCCTTATAAATATCACCTGAATCACTGAAGTAGCTTTGAAATCGTTTAACTGGGGAAATTAAAATTGATGAAAGACATGTAGGTCTATACTATCTTTAGTATTTCTAGGCTCTGTGCAATGTGCTGTTTTTTCAGCTGTTTCAGCTGTATTACAGATAGAGAATCCCTGGTCTTTGTAGGTAGACCTGTAAGCTGAAGAGGAATATAGCAGAAGTAACGTAGATTTAGCATCTTTCATTAAGTAAGCTTGTGCTGTTGTTTTTTGTGAACTTTTTTGCTACATGAAGAGAAAAACAAGAGGACACTGCAGATTACCCCCAAATCCTTTCAGTGAGGACACTGATATCACTGCAAGAATGTGAACTCCTTCCCAGGAAAAACAGGGATGCTGTTTCCTTTTCCAAGACTGGATTTTTCAGACTAAAGAGGGGAGCTATTACTTCTCCAAAATGGAAGTATCTGGCTGAAATAACATAATGCTTTCAGTATAGAATAGAGCTGAGCTCTGTTTCCTCTCTTCTCCACCATTCTCTCTTTTTCCCCAACACCTGACTTACTTATTGTGAGACACATAACAAGAAAGGCAAATTAATGCATAAAAGATCAAACAGCATTTAATTATACAGAATAGTTTTAAAGAAATAAGTGTCAAATACTTGCTTTCTTAAAGTAGTATAAATAGAAAAGTATTGTTACTAAGAAAGTAAAATAAAAGTATGCTTGAGGTATCTTAAGGGAGTCAGAGAAAAGTTGTGAATGATGCAATTCATGGGAGGGATCTGAGATGAAGCTTCCTCTGGTTCTAAGGCTTGCTCTACCATTACCTTTTATCATTAAAAGTTTAAGTTCAAGACCAGAGACCACAGCCTCAAATAATATTCCATTTCCAGCGGGACCTGGAAAAGCTTGAGAGGTGGGCTAGTGCAAATGGCATGAAGTGCAACCAAGCCAAGTGCAAGGTCCTGCACCTGTGACGTGGCAATCCCAGGTGCAAATACAGGTTGGGCAGAGAATGGCTGGAGAGCAGCCCTGAGGAAAAGGACTTGGGAGTGCTCATGGATGAGAAGCTCAACATGAGCCGGCAGTGTGTGCTGGCAGCCCAGAAAGCCAACCGTATCCTGGCCTGCATCAAAAGAACCGTGACCAGTGGTCATGGGAGGTGATTCTGCCCCTCTGCTCTGCACTTGTGAGACCCCTCCTGGAGTACTGTGTTCAGTTCTGTATTCCTCAACTTAGAGAGGACATGGAACTGTTGGAATGGGTCCAGTGGAGGGCCATGAAGATGATTAGAGGGACGGAGCACCTCTCCTATGAGAACAGGCTGAGAGAGCTGGGGCTGTTCAGCTTGGATAAGAGAAGTCTCTGGGGAGACCTAATAGCAGCCTTCCAGTATCTGAAGGGAGCCTACAGGAGAGCAGGAGGGGGTCTCTTTGTCAAGAAGAGTAGTGATAGGACAAGGGGTAATGGTTTTTAAACTGGAAGAGGGGAGATTTAGATTGGATATTAGGAAAAAATTCTTTCCTGTGAGGGTGGTGAGGCACTGGAACATGTTGCCCATGGAAGCTGTGGATGCCCCATCCCTGGAAGTGTTCAAGGTCATGCTGGTTGGGGCTTTGAGCAACTTGTTCTAGTGGGAGGTGTCCCTGCCCATGGCAGGGCGGTTGGAACTTGATGATCTCTGAGGTCCCTTCAAACTCTAAACATTCTATGATTCTATTCCTATAGCCTACAATTGCTCTCTGTAGAACATTTCCATAAGCTTTGTTATTGTTACTGGTGTTGTATTTAAGAGATTAGTAAGAACAGCAAAATAATTTATATAATTACTAGAACCTTCATTTATCATTTGACAGATCCTTTGATATATCACACTGACTTCGCCATGACAGCATTAAATGGAAAGTAGCACCACCAGCATCTATTGACTCTAGCATCTCCATTAAAAGACCACTGAATATTTTTTTTTAAAACCTTCACCTTGATAGGTTGGCATTTAATCCTTTGAACTTCAGTACAGACATGAACTCTGTCATAAAACCTCATATTCTCGCCTCACATTTTCTAGGGCCCAGATCACCATGTTCATGCACTGTCACATTGTGTTAAATGGCATTAATGTCCTAATTTTTCTGAATAATTTATGTTTAGAAAATTTGTAATACAACATTGAGCAGTATGAGTGTATTCCAAATGGGTTATAGCTTCATTTAAAAAAGCACTTATGGCAGAGGTTATAAATTGCCTGTTTAATTTACATTTGCTTAAAGCACAGCCAAATATGTGGTTACTAAAAAATAAGAAGTTTCTTTTTCCTTTTCTAAATATGTTTTAAACTGATTTAGCTGGTGGATTTCAGAACTGAGAGAATGAAAATCTACACACATTCTTTTCTACTGTTTTTCAATGTCCATCTAATAAAAGACATACAAAACAAACTTACTTTCCAAATTTCTTTTACCTTTATTAAATGAAGAGAGACCAAACTGGAGGACAGATCTTTGAAGACTCAGTTAATTCCCAGCAACAACCCATGTCTCTTAAAAAACATCAATCTTTTGTATGGAACATTCTTAAGCCCTGACTACATAGTTTCTTAAGAAGGATTGTCTAACATATAGCATCATCTCATAATATGATATATATCATCTCAGTAATTCTTTTTTGCAATGAAATTTTTGCAAAAAAAAATTTGCTTTCTGCCAACTATGTAAATACAACTTGGCTTCCACTGTTGTCCACGTCAAGATACTTACATGGCCTAAGTTAATGGTTCCGGGTTTCCTTTTAAACAAGACACAGGTGCTTTCCTGCCAACATCCGAACTCCCTTCTGGGGAGAGCTCTAGCGATATACTCACTTTTGCCCATTCCTAGACTCTGCTTTCCACTGAGGAAAACCTGAACATGGAGTCAGAAGGGACCATCACGTACTTAACTAACGTAAATCCTGGGGATAAATGACTGCAGGAATCAGTTTAAATGCTGGCTTAGCATGTATTTTTATCAGCATATATGAACAAAAATAACCTGGAAGATTGTTTACGTACAAACTAGATCCTGGACATTTTAAGAAGACACAGATAGAAAAATCAGACTACATGGGAGACGAAAGTACATTTTGAAAATGCAATATCTAAGTCTCTAACAGCTCAAAAACCTTAATGCTTAATGGTTGTGTGTTAGTTTATTTGTAATAATAGCAGCTGTTTGTATTAAATTTTTGCAGCAAACTGCTACAGCAAGTGGTAGTAATTTGGACATTTTTATGGCAATTTCAACAGGTGCTCCAACCAAGCAGCTGAAGAAACAGAATAAGTGAGCATTCACTTGTGAGACATTCCTTTCAAATCTGATTTAAATCCCAAATTAAGAGCTCCTGTGGCATGTTACATGGCTGTTTTCTGTAAGTGCAATATATAGGACAACATAACAATCGCTCCTTTCTAAGCAATAAAACCTTGATTCAACACTCTTTCAGTCCATGTGAATTTTGCCATTGATTTCAGTATTGCAAGATCAAAACTTTAGATTTGTATAAAAGTAATCAATAAAAAGAAGAACACCTGGAGGAGATGTAAAAGGCACAAAGTGCTGTTAAAATCCTGATTGCTGGAACTGACTTTCATCAGAGATTAGCTGGCAAATTGTCACTGAACATTTTTTCCTTCTACTCTCTGGTGCATATTCTAAATTCTGCAGACAGCCATGGATAGTGTATATCAATTATACACTTAGCTTATACACGTAGCTTAACTATGTACAGAATAAATATATATATTTAAACTCTGTTAAGCAAGTCAGAAATAAGTTATAATGGAGAATGATATAGATCAGGCACTTCCCTTTAATTTTAAATTCTCAATCTATAACACTTGTTCATCATGTTCCTGGATTATCTGGCAGGAGGAATGTTAAATAAGGGAAATGTAAATCTCTTCAAAAATTGTAATCCAGTTATATGCATGATTTTTCTTTTTTCCCCCATTTATCTGTATTTCTGTTTATATACTTACAGCTTGTTCTAAGAGTAAAAATTTTTGTAGACAGTATATGTGCTTCAAGTTGCCTATTTGAGCCAGCAGGATATGTGGACATGTGATGACCATATAGTAAAGTGCAGATGATTCTATAGCACACCTCTTTTGTTTGAATTTCTACAGTGCATTTTGTGGAAGTAGGTCTTAAATTAATATATAAATATGTTCTCCAACATTATTAGTAGCATTTTTGGCTAATAAAATGTCCTGGTTTGAGGTAAAACGAACCAATTTTCTGTTTTACAGTTTTACTTTCTTAGCTAGGCCTCTTCTAACTAGCTAAACTCTGAAATTAACAGCACATTGTTCAGAGCTGTTCTGTCTCACAGTGATAAGACCTGATTATACCAAGGGATGGTATGCAGAGAGGCCCTTGTTTAGACTTATTGCTGGAAGAACCGAGGTCAGATAATTTTTGTCGTTCGCCCGTTGGAGGGTCCCACCTTCAAGGAGGAGCGGACAGGACAGGTGACCCAGGACTGACCAACAGGGGTATTCCATCCCATCAGCATCATGCCCCGTATAAAAGCTGAAGGATCAACAGGTCAACTCCCTTTTCGCCGGTCAACTCCCTTTTCGCCCCTTTTTTCGGCCCCTTCGCCCTTCCTCGATGGCTGACATCCAAGGAGGACTCTGCCTGTTCGTCTGCCTTTGATCCTGATCCGAGCGTTCCTGACTTCAGATCTGGAATCCGGCTCCTTTCGATCACCGAGTCCAGTTTGGGACTTTTCCTGAAGCCTGCTGGTGACGTGGTCATCATCCTGGGAGCTTGATACGGTTTTGTATATACTGTATACTCCCTTTTTTCCTTTTTTCCTAAATTTCCTTTTTATTATATTACTTATATTTTCATTAAAGTAGTTTAGTTTGTTCTAAACTCTTGAATCTCTTTAACTCCTTCCTCTCCTCTCTGACCAAAAGGGGGGAGGGGGGGACATCTGTCAATCAGGTTTTGGTAAATTTGGCTAAAACCACGACATAAAATATTTTAAAAATAAGCATTCTGACATAATGTAAAAATGTACATATATATTCAGGAAGGTAAAAAAAAATATCTAAATATACATGCTAATATACATTTATGTAAAAGAAAAAATTTCAGATTTCATGGTAACTGCACAAACATTTACAAGTGTGGAAATTCATGTAGTATTCATGGAAAGGTTCATCCAAGAGAACCTGCATTTCATGAGATATTCTCCTTCCTCAGTTTTTAAAAATGAACCTGGTCAAAACATAAATCTGAATTATTATAAAAAGGGAATAAAAAAGATTTTGTGTTTACTTTTCAAAATTTTGCTAGCACTGCTGTTACAACGTTAATTTGGAAAAAAGATTTTTCAATTAATCACTGAAAGGATTATTCTCATTTACAGGAGATACTTTATAAAAGCACATGTATTGATATTCATATCTCTGTAGAATAAAAATAATTTATTGTCCGTGCATTTTTTGGTCAAATATAGACAAAATGTGTGTGAATAGCAGGAAAATATTTTCTTTTTGACAGAGATAAAAAAGAACCCAAGTAGGTTTATTTTGAATACAAGCATTTATAACAGATTGTGACAATCATGATTTACTAAAAATTAACACAAAATACCTGTAACATTTACAATAATTTTTGCAAACATGCTCAGAAAGCTTTTTATCTCAGATTTTATAAAAAATTACAAATCATTGCATGTGCATGATCGCTCTCACACTATTACAGAAGGCACTGGTGTTGTATATTATCTATTCATTGCATGTCTCTAGCTAATAATTAATGAATGTCCTTTAAAAAAAATTTCTTCCCTAGTTGTGACATCTGCACCAGCTGGCCAATGTCAAGTGCAATGTCATATATGTGATACATTGCAGATTACTTATATATCAAAAGATACATTACTGAGCAGTGTGACTCTACTATAAAGTTCTTCCTAGAAAGCTGATCAGTGAGTACCAAGGATATAAGGACAACAGTAGAAAGCTTGACAGATTTTCTGCTCTCATGAAAGGTCTTTGTTGACAAACATATCTTAATGCTTGAAAATCATTTTAATTCTAAAGAACATCAGAGTAAAGAAAAAAGTTCAAGAGGTACATGTATACTGCCATGAGTCCATCTTTATAAGATTTAATCCTGATCTTACATGTTAAATAGAAATATATAAAATTATACCCCATGGGAAGGCTAATCAAATCAGTACTTAGTGCATCAGAAATGTCATCATAATGTAAGTTTCTGCTTCTCAGGACAGACATCCCATTTTGCAAGTGACCAGTACTAAAACACTGAGATTTGCTTTGGCTTCTAGTTCAAACCTGAGAGCAAGCAGAAAGGCACCTCTCTTGCCCTACCACTCTCCCCCTGATTTTTTTTTTTTAAATGATAAACTAAAAAAAAATAATCTACCCTTCTATAAAGATAGCTCATAAAATGGAAAGACCATTTTCAAAATAATAAACAAGACTGCTGAGTCTTGAGACTCTCTGGCATTAGGTTCCAGTTCTCTGCTGATTGCACATCTTGCCCTACAGTAACAGACTAAAAATATAGCAAAAACCCAAATTGTTGCAAATAGCTGTGCAAACCTTCAGTGAGTCCTAAGGAAATAATATCTCAACACAAGCAGTAAAACCAGGCTAGAAGGTCATACCTAGACCCAGCTTTATGACAGACCTGGAGCTGAACCAAAATCAGCAATAGAATTGCCTTTGGAAACTATTAATAAGACGGATATCAGAAACTTGCAGAACAATGGGTGTTCTAAAGAATTACAGCTGGATGAGTTTCTAAGGCAATTTCTAACTCACCAGGGTCAAAAGAAGACTTATGATACGTGTATTCATTATCTATCTATTTATTTATTTATGGTGAAAAACAGCCCTCAGCAGACTTTATTTTATGGGAAGTTCAAGAAAAAACAAAGAATAGCTTGTAGACATCACTACAGGCTTCTGCAAAAGACAGTGAGGAAGAGATGCCACTTTTTTTTAAAAGAGATTTAAGCAGGGACGGGAAAATCTATAATCATAATCCACAATATAAACTTACAATGAACCCTGTTTTTCAGTATGTCTAACACAGCAATAACTAAAAGAACCCAGAGGAAATGAGGAGGAACAGAGGCAAACAGAAATTTAAGTCAAAAATGCAATCTCTTCAAAACTGAAAATGTGATTGTGACTGCTCCATAGACAGGAACTGGAATCTAAATATTGTCATATGTGCTCACAGTTTTCATTGTAATGTCACTCTAATGTACTCGAGATCACTGTCCCTTCTGGGCTGTGTATGGAGGGAGGAGGAGGAAAGTTTCCAAAGTACTATCCAGAAATATTTCTAGATTTTACTGTTGAAGAGTCTCCAAGATAAAATTGATGAAATATTGCTGGACTTTATGTAGCATTTAGATCTTGGCTGATGCTTCATAACCCTTAAATATCCCTTAAATGGGTTATCACATTTTGGGTAATAATTTGAGACACTTGAAAAGTATTTTTTAAATCTACGAGTCTTTTCCTTGCAAATGTGTCAATATGCACATAACGTGTTTGGTCTCATCACTGGTTAAAACTGAAGGTATATCACTGAAACATCTATTAGAACTCCTCTGCTTTTTTAATTTTGTGCATTTAATTTTGTACTAAAAAGCTCTTAATGATTTATGGAGAAAAGATTGCACATATCCAAAAGACTGTGATTTCAGTCTGTCAATACTTTTGATTATGGAAAGCAGCAGGGATACATGCTTTGCCTGAAGTTAAGACATGTACAAAAGGTACAATGGAAGTCTTTCCTGCTCTGTTTCTACAGAGAAAGAAAGTGAAAGGGAGCACAAAAAATCAGGTTGGCTATGAAAAGAAAAAAAAAAAAAGTGTGTTTAAAGTCAGGACTTGTACTGCTTACATATGCAGTCATGAAAGTCTTTTTTTTAAAAAAGTTGGCACTTTATATGATATGCAAAAATCTGCAACAGCAGATTTCCCATAAGAAAACAGATTCTCTAAGATCTGAGTCCCTCAAGAATTTTTCTCCTTTTTTATGAGTAGGCAGGTAGATGGCACTGCTACAGTAGTACCCAGAGATTTTGACAGAAGGATAGAGGCTCTTCAAGATTTCCATAATTTTATAGGTTTTATAGTATTCCTGACAATAGTACTCTTTTCAACTTGCACATGTACTGTAAGTTTTGAACAGATACTTTGTAATCAGGAGTATGTGTTTAAAAGAGACTTTTTATAATATATGATTGAAAATCTAAGTGACAGAGAGGAGAAATTGCAAGCACTTTTAGTAAATTATCTCTGTGACTGATTACACTCAGAAAATATCTGTCTTAGCATGCAGTCACCTAACTTTAGGTTCTAACCACTGAACTTGTGTCTGTTCAATTTAAAAGCTAGAATTGTCTTTCTATATAGCTTGCTTTAGACTATGATTTTCTTCAATCTGTTGATCACTATTTTAATACACTTCACTTTTTAAAACTATTATTTGTTTTTCCAGATCTCATGCCGTTACTGTAGTGCAGTCCCAGAACAGATAAATTTTGACTTCTTGTAGAAGACTAAGCAACTCTGTGTAAGTGCTGTTTCACTAAAGGTAAATTGTGTTACTGATAGATGTACCAACATTTGCTGCCAGTCAGAGCAGGGGAGAGAGCTGGAATTCTATGTGTGTGTGAAAATCAGTATTATATTTATATTTCTGATACCTTCTTAAATTTCCAATGACCTTTCAAAAACAAACTTTCATTGGTATGGTACATTCATTTGCTAATTCCCCTAATACACTTCAAACACCGTAATTCAAATTACATAATTTGCGTATGTTCATATTTCTTAATAATTTCTTTTTTTATGATCGCTAACAATAGCTGATGTGTTTTATGAGATCACCGTGATTTTCCAATTATTCTTTGTGTTGAAATGTTCTATACTGTCCACTGTTCTACTTAGTTATAGGAAATAATGAAAGCCCTCTCACCATTAAAACCATAACTTTTTAATGAAACCAAAGTTAATTTTATTTTTTGCTGCCCTAAATTTCTCCTCCATAAAACTGACATGACTGGACGGATTTCTTTGTTATGTTCTCTGCTTGTGTTTCAGATGTTCTGACTTCTGTTCTCAGGCAATTTTTTTAGAAGGTGATTTTGAATCCAATACAGATTCACTGTTTATTCTTTTCTCTCTCCTTTTAAAGATAGATTGTAAATTCTTGATTTCCCAAGCTTTCCTCCTGGATTTTAGTGTTTCCTCCCGGCTTTTAGTGTTTCCTCCCAGTGTTTACTCTGAAGGGACAAAATTTCTACTTTTCTTCCCAAAGCAGACTGCCACTAAACAGCGGGGAGCAGCACGTGAGCTGTGCATGCAGGGTTTGGTTAGACTTAATCTCACAAACATGTTATTTGAAACAGTTATCTTTCAATACTCTTTATTCACTTGCACAGTCTAGAAGCAGAAGAATCATGTGTGCTTTACAAGTCTACCCAGGCACTTCAAAAAGCATCAAAGAAAAAATTCCAGGTTATTTACCCTGCATGCTTCACTGAGGGACACGTCTTATGGTTTAGTAACACTGGGGAATGAATACTTTCAAAAAATCCAACCTTCTCAGGTCACAGTGAATTGCCTTCAAAAGTAGAAGAAGAGTGCTTCTACCCCCGAAGCTCCTGACTTGTTCAGTAACAATTAGATTTCTTTTTGTATAAAGATGTTACCCATGTGATGTGAATTCAAATGACATTTGTATTCATGCAGATCATGAGTGGCTTCTTGCTCAGCCTTGTTACTGATACACTTAATTACGCTGAATTCACCTTCCTCAAAAAGTATGCAGCAACAGTAATGTTTTGGGGCTGTTTTAGGCTATCTTTACATGAAGAAAACTGTCTCCATATGTTGCTGAAGAGATATTCCCTTGTTGTCTCTGAGTCTCTGATGTTTTATGGAAAGAGGCAGAGTTTTCTGACATGTATCTGGGTCAGTAACTACACTTGTTTTCCCCAATGAGATTTGGTTTTCCGGTCACTTTAACTCCTAGCACACACTCTGCGAAAGGCTGCTATTTTCTTTGAGTGGCAACAGACTCAGTACTGGGGGCCCTTTACTGCCCTGAGAAGAAAAAAGAAGATGGAAGTAATCATGACCTGACCAAACTGTAATATAACAAGACTTAGCAGATACCAACTCTATTTTTCAAGGCTGAAAGTGATTATGCTACCTGTAAAGCTGGACAAAGAGGATGAGAACAACAAATCCAGGATGAGAAGATGGCAAGTGGGACTTTATCAATAAAAGAAAGTGGAGCAGGCAATGGAACAGATCAAAGAAAGCTGATAGGACAAAATACTCCTTCAACTGGAATTTCACAGAATTTCTCATCAGATGTTATCAGTACACATGAAATCATTTCTCCAACAAGACAAGGATACTTGAAAAACGCACATGAGGTGACACCAGTGGACAGCACACCTCTAAATGTTGCACTAGTTTTAGCCAAAAAAATTACGACTTTCTGTGACAGCCACATGCATGCTACGTTTCAGCAGCTACCCGCATAACTTTTAAAAATAATTTACTTTAATTTTATCATTACTTATTTAATCTTTTAATAAATGCACTTCTTACTTCCTACAGCATTCTGCATGCAGGGAAATCTAGGACTGGACAGAAAAAATTGGGGACTGAGGGCAAAAAATCTGTTTGACTATTACAGCTAAAATTGTAATATATTTCCTATGAGGAGAGAAAATCACCAGAATAAATGGAAGTATAATGTCTCCTCTCTTCTTACCCTTTTGAAAAAAGCCCTAAAATATAACTAATCATCTGTTGGTTTTAAAAGAAGCAGAATCTTCACAAGATCTTAAACCCCACAACTGTTCACAGCATGTCAGCATGAAGAGTAGTAATGACTGACTCACCTAAGGAAGCTGTAATATTCAATGGAAACAGGTATTTCACATGGACCTGGTAGACAAGTCATGTCAGAAGTCAGTAATGCATTTGGAGAACAATTTCAAGGATATTTTTCCTTGACAGGATTCCTTACGTTGTCATGAACAAATTTGGGATCAATGCCTTCGAATTAACCCCTTGACAGAATCTTATGATAGCTGTTGACTTTATCAATGGTTCCTAATATTCAAAAGTAATTGCTTATTGCTTCAACTACCATTGTGTTCTGATTGCCATTGCCAATGTGTATAAAACATCCCATGAAGCAAAAAACCCACAAAGCTGAATAAAGTCAAAGATAAGTTCTATTTTCCCCCTTAATTTTTCCATCTTTTTCTTAACTTCCTTTTTTTTTTTTTTTTCTTGACTTTCTGTTCAGGACTTTCTGGACTTCTGTGGGAAGTCCCACACCAGCCACTGCTCTACAGGAATCACCGTGTCATCTCTTTCTGGGTGCTGCTGCACACCTTCTTCAAGGAGGAAGTTGCCTATCACATTGGTCATTACTGTCTCTTTCTTCGCTTGTATTTCTTCTGAGTCAAATTTACTGTGTTAGACTGAAGCATCATTATGGATCATCATTTATTTTTTTCATACACAGTTGTCAACAAGGTGGTCCTGATTTAAGTTGTGAAGCTATACTAGACATGAAATACTACTACTACTACTAGTAATAATAATAATAATAATAATGATAATAATAATAATAATAATGTGAATTCCTTAAAGTTGGTTTATAGGTGAGTTGTTTTTTCCAGTGTTAAATGTCTTCAAAGGTAGTAGCCTGCCTTGATTACTATAACATTGAAGTCTACAAGAAAGACCCCAGTGATAAATGGATGCCTGTTATTTTCTTCATGAGGGGGCTTGGAGGCATGGTATCTCCTGAAGATGTGAATGATTGCCTCTCTGTGGAGAAGACCCACATGTGCACTACAGCCAGGGCAGTGCATCCTCCTAGGCAGCTGCAGCCCCAAAGCAAGATTCAAGCCTTTTATTTCAAAAAGCTTTATCAAATGTGTCTCCCAGTTTTTTAGTGTTTATAAGACTGTATTTGTTACAATAGTTTCCCCCCACTCAGTCATTAGGTCCGTGCAATTAAATGAAAATCCAATCTATCAGCTAGTTAGATAACAACCCAAATTAAGAATAAAGCATGCTATAAATCTGGTTGTGCAGACAAATGTATGCATAGAGAGTCTGTGTGTATGTGTAGGTAGGTACACACAAGCACTCATACAGAAACAACCTTAATCTGAATTTTGTTTATTTAGAGATGCAAATTTAACATTTTACTGTGGTATTTATTTTAAACTCTCTTTGATTACAACCATGTACGGAATAAATAAAATATGTGAACTACCTAATATCAGTGCCACTTTGACCATAATCAATACCCAAGGTACAGAAACATTAAGATTAGTTTTGAACTTAGTAGACTTATGTATGATGCTGCAGATGAAAAATATACAGAAACTTTACCTTATTCATATAAACAGGTAAGTAGACTATCTCTTCTAGCAACAGTTTTGTACCTGGGACAGAAATTGGAAATGGAGACTCCTTATATTTTATGTTACAAAAATGTTATCTTGTCCCTATTTTTACTGTCCTTCTCTCCAATCTGATGTGTTTTTAAATTAAGTACAAAATGCCTTTTCACTCTTCTTAAAACCTTAAAGAAAAAATGGGCTAGAAAAGCAATGCTTATAGTACTGTTCAGAGTATATTACATTCAGAAGAAGAACTTCAATAAGAAAACCCCAGGAAGCTCAGTTTTGTTTTATATCATATGTTCAGGTTTTTCATTAAGAGGTAGTGAGAAGATATAAATGCCGAGGTTTACCCTACATATATAGGAAAATGTATACTAAATATCTTTTATCATTATTTATTAAGGCCACCAAAAATGCCTTCAAGTTTGAAACATAAAATGCATTGAATATAATGGACAGATAATGTAATGCTTTTCTACTGTTTGAAATAGTTGCTACCATCATCCCCTGTATTTCAGAATAACAATTGCTTAGATGAAGTCTATCCTTCAAAAAGCCTTTGAGTGTTGTGAATAGAAGCAATACCAAAATTACTCAAATTGACTCAAGTTGCAGCTGCTGATTAGTTAAGAGGTATTAATGAAGAATCATGTATGCAGTATTGGTATTTAATATAGTGGGACACTTTTATTGAGATATTGATTGGGATTTTCAGATTAGAGATAGTTGTTGTTTTGTTTTTTAAAGTACCAACATTTTAGCAGTCACCATCAAAAATACAGTTTTGATTCTAATTATGTTCCATTCTTTTCTTTCCCCCCCCCCTCAAGATTTTCCTTAGGGTCAGCAGGGGAAAGGGGAAGAAGGCAGGTTCTCTGCATAAAAACATTCTTAAAAACATTTTGTGTAGTTTTCAGGAATGACTATATTCCTATGAGAAAAAAAAACAACAACACCTCAGCTACCCAGTCACAAATTTTCTTATTGTACACCATAACCAAGCTTGAACAAGAGAGAATGCAAGAATGCAGCTGGCTATAGAAAGAGCTCCCAGTTTATATAACAGTGAGAGAAATTAGTATGTTAAAATGAGCTATATTAATTGTAGTCTGTATATAAACAATTTTCTTTGCTGTTATGGGAACAAAATTTATAACAATTTGGTTTATGGAATGTGATGCAGATGATTGATTTTTGTTGCAGAGATTTTAGCAGAGATCTGTCCTGCAAACTTTCTACATGCAGAACATCCATTTGTTTTGGGCAGAAAAACTGAAGGAGACCTGTACAGATTAATCTCTAAGGACCAGAAACTGTGGTCAGTGATATAGCTGTATATATCCCTTCAACTCAATAGTAACAACACTCTTGTCCAAATAAAATCCAAACTTATCTTTTGAATTGATAGTCCTCTCATCCTGATCTCTCTCTGCAGGCACACGGTCCCTACATGACATTGTTCTTAGAGGAATGTCTTTTTTCTCAGCCTCAGACATGCTCTCCCTTTATAACTTGGTCTCTTGCTAGATCTCCTTACAGTAACACATCATGACCTCACACAGCACTTCATTTTTACTTGCCTCAGTCACCTTTCTGTAATGTTCTGGAGACAATTTAAAAAGTCAGACAGGTGCATGACTGGAACCTCATGCATTCAGAAGCTAGTGAATAATCAGGGCTGGACTATCTTAAATACACAACAGACGCATACTTCCCTCCCTCTTAGTTTCTTTTTCTGTGGCTTAGGCAAACTAGTTAATTCTTTTGAAAGTTCTAGAGAAGAAAAGTAGAATAACTGCCCTTAAAGTTCTGGGATCTCTGGCTCCTGAAAGTGAACCACATAAAAAAGTCCACCAAGTGAATGTTTGTCAGCCCTGTCAAGTCAAAGGCTACAGCAAGCCAGTCATTAAGCCCTGGATAAAGGATGCTGTTCTGAACTAAACGTATATTTTATCTCTATTTCTTTGTTGATAATATAAAGCAACTACTTACTGGGTGTTTCCATAGTAACAAGTGAGATTTTTTTTTTTAATTTATTTTAAAGCTATTTCATGCACTTAACATACAGACACAGTGGGATAATTGACAGGGAATACAGTTCCTGCTTTCCTCGTATTATTTAACTGGAGCAGGATAAAGCAAAGCATGGTTTTCAATAAAACTGGAGATTTATTTTCCCTCCTCTTTAAGAACATTAAAAAAACTTCACAATTTTACTTACATCTTTGGTTTCTGCGTTTGCTCTTGTACATAGTCATTCTGAAGAAATTCCACTTTCTAAGAAGTAATTGCCTTGAACAAAAGAGATGAGATCGTGCTTCTGCTTTGCAGTGAGACAGTTGCTCACTGACAGAAGGTAACCAGCAATCTCTCAGAGAAAGGCAGGGTAATACCATTCTCCTAAAATCCAGGGGAGAGGCTACTGGCTCTAACTATTTTCTCTGTTACAAAGCTCAGAGGAGAAATATATTTATATTAATTTTTTTTTTCAAACATGTTTGATACCACTTAATAAAATCCAGAAAGCATTTAGAATCATATAATCAGACAAAGTGAGGTAATATGCTATTTGAGTCTGATATCAAGATTGCTCCAAAAAGCCCTGATACAACCAAAATTGCATAAATGAGCTCATAAACTAGTAAAAATTAACTTTTCATCAGAGGTCTTCAAATTATGCATATGAGGACATTAAGGTATTTTATGCTAGATTGTCAAAGCAAAATTACCATTAAAAAGAATCAACACATGTTGATCAATGAAATCTTGGCTGCAGGTCTGAGCTCATGAATAGGTTGGTCAGGAAATAACATATAGAAGGCAACTGTTTCTTTTTCATGTTTACTTTTGCATTATCTTTCAAGTATTTAATTTGGGGATAGTTATTTACGCAACATTCTGCTTTTATAGCTATTTCATTGTCCACTAGTCTACTGAATCACAAAGTCACAAGACCAAAATTGGCAGCATGGTATGATCTTCCATATAGACGTATGTAACCATTTCAGAGAATTCAGACATCTTCCTAAAGGGAGCAGGGAAAAGGGAAAGTAATTCTTGCCTTGTTGGGAAGATGAGACGCATGACAACATTCAAGAGAGAAGATGCCAGTGGCAGCTATGGAGCTGGAAAGAGGGGGAAATTACAGTTCATCCAGCAGTAAATTTTACTTCAATGAAACAGTGTAAAAGTGTTTCTAAATGCTTTAAGAAAATAATGTTTGAGGTGCCCTTCATGTTTTGAGATCTTGATGTCAGATACCACAAATGCAGAAGTGTCTGTGCATTAGAGATAAAAGGTGCAGTAATGAAAAAATAATAAACATAGAGAATGAAATGTCTTGAAAACTAATAATAATAGTCTTATTGCTGTTTAAAATGAATAGTTTGATAACAGCTCTCTAAACTACTCAAAGAAATCCAAAGCTGATATCTTTGGCTTACATGAAAAATTTAACATATGGTGCCTATGGATCATTCACGTTTCAGAAAGTAAAAGCCAATCCTTTTCAAAGACAGGGCAGTTTGTAGCATCCATTATCTAGGAACATTGTCCTGCATTTATTTTCTTCACCAAAAAAATTGAAAGACATTAAAAGGAATGTCTCTCTCAAACTGCTTACCCTAAAATTATCCTTTTTTCATCTTTTTTTTTTCCCCCTCTCAGATTTTTGTTTGTATCTCCAGTATAATAACTTTTAGCTTTGAGCATAATTTAATTTTGCCTTCAGTTGTTCAGTGTTCACATATCCTTGCTTTGGCATACCTCTGTCTACTGGAGTGAAGTCTTTTCTTTATAATGGCTCTGTTCATCTATTTTTCCTCCCTCTGTCAAAACCCAAACACCTATCTTTTCATTTGCTTTGGATTTCTATCAGCATAGTTGAGGATAAAGCGTAGAAGAAAGTGAAGGAATGAAAGTGAAGAAAGTGAAAGGAATGGAAACATTTTTTAGATTTATTTAGTATCTCAACCACAGATATCTCAAAATGCCGCATCTGAAATAACACAATCTCTGTTGTGGAGGTCACAAGAAAGGTGGGAAATTGCAAAGCACATCAACATCAACAGTGACAGGAAGGAAAAAATTTGGTTAAGTCATTCCTAAGTGTAGTGACAGAGAAAATGTTTGTATCATATAGAAAGACCCTGCATGCCATGTACTCTAACACTTTCATGCAGTTTAAACCCATTGAACTTAGTATTTTTGCAATATTTTATATGCACAGAAGATAGATAATTCCCCAGCTTTTGTGCCTTTATTTTCCTTTTTTTCTTCTGTGAGTTAATTTTAAGCAGAATCAGCTTAGAGATCCATGGTCTCTCTTTAGATTTGCTGCTTCATCTAGAAATCTCTGCTCTCTTTTCTTGCTCTTTTCCTACCTCTACCTGAAGGCTCTCTGTATTCAGTTCAAATTTTACTTCTGTAATTGATTTGGTAAAATAACCTTAATCTTTTTCCTCAATCCACATTAGGTCTTAACTATAGAACTCATTCCTTTACCTTATCATTAATGACTAGTTTTTCATTCACTTTTCTCATGTGCTTAACCATATATTGCTAACCCTCTGTATTATACATAACACGTGCAACAACATGTACATTTTTCCATTGTTCTTTTCCACATTATTCTATTACTACAATGTATTTGTATGTAAACATCTCAGTAATGGCATCATATAAAAATATAAACTAAATTGAAATTTTATGGGACAGGAATTAATTTCTTTTAAATCAATGATGCCTGAAAACACAGTCTTTATTGGTTTTACTTTGTGTTAATTGCAACTCTGATTCAGTACAGTGGAATGCATTTGTGAAAAATAATGTAAATACACTGTGTTTGGTGAATCATTCTAAGTCTGTTTATAAAAAAAAATAATTTAAAAAAAGTACTTAAATGTGCCGGCGAACTTTGAGTGGGCACCACAGCCTCCTGTTTTGCTGTGTTACTGTTACAGGGGATTTTAAAATTCACTTTCACACTATTACAGAATTAAAAAAGTAAGAATCTTGCATATGTCTGGCTAAATGCAGCAAGTTTAGTCAGGTGGGAAGAAGTGAATGGAGTGTTTCTGCAACAAAAATTTACCTACTCACAATAAGCTTATTACTTTTCTACAAAGATACATCTTCTTGAATAATTACAAAAGTTCAAAATATTCTTAAATTTGTCCGTTGGAATGAATTTTATCAGTTCATTGTTGTTGGTGGTAAAAGAATTAATAATATCCACATCTGCACATCCCATATCACCTCTGGCCATTCTCTCCTTCCCACCCTACAGGTCCCAATAATGAGTTTTTCTTTGAATACTGCTATAAATTTCCCAAACTGTTTCCTAAGCAAAGGGAAATAAAAAATACAGATACTTTACAAATATAACTGCTGATTTGAATGTCACGTATTACTCATCAATAAAAACTTAGTCTGGGCTGTAGCCTTGATTTTATTTATAATGAGCAGGTCATAGACAAAAAAAGGAAGGTGAGGGAGGCTTAAAGTATGTTCTGTCTCTTAGTGTTTAGTTCAATACACTCAAAGACTCTTAGATAATGTCCTTCTAAAGCTTCCAATATGGTTACTTTTATGATGGCAACTAAGAAAATATTACATCTATGAATATGAATTAATTTTCTTCTTGAAATAAATGATGTGTGTAGGGATCAACATATAACCTCTTCCAAGTTATAAGTACTCTTTAATACAATTATAGGTACATTAAAATTATACAATTTCCAGGTGTTCACCTTTTACTGGTATAAATCTGGAAAATTATTTGACAGTAATACTTTGGAACATGTTGTTGTATTAGAGAAATAAATTCCACTTTACTAAGCAATGCCATTTAGCTATTAAGATGGGTTTATGATAACACACCCCTTTATGATGCAATGAGGACAAAACTTAAAATATCGGCTAAATCTTATCCCTGAATAACACCACTACAATACTGAAGATGTAGTGGCAAGCAGAATAAGAAAGAGTAAAATTTGTACTTCTCATGCTTACAATTGTAATTTAGAGTTTCATATATACTTTCCAAGAGACGTGAAAGCTGGCTAGGAGTCTTGAGGCAGACCAGAAATAAGGACTGATGAGAGTGCCAAAGAAGGATAATTTTATTAAAAGGTTACCTGTACACTGAAGGGCTCAATTCAGCTGTGTAAACTTTTATGTCTTTTATGTCTTTTATGTCAATGCAATACATTGATGATTTATGGGATCCAAGAGACCCACACAGTTCCAGAAAATATTGCACAGGATCTGTATGAAATCTACAACCTTCTGTAGAACTCTGCTGAAGTCAAAGTCATCTTGAATGTTTCTAGGAAGATATTTAGGTAACTGAATCCAGCCCATGGAGTTTGTATTTTGAACTTTCTCTAATAACTGTCATTATTCTCTAACTTCTATATACTTAGAGTCATTCAAAGTGATCCCAACCTTAACTTTTAGGCCTTGACCTTGCATGGGTCAGAGAACCCCTACAGATTCATCAAAACAAGGTGGGAAAGAGGAAAAAAAAGGCTGTGATTTATCAAAGCAGGAATTATATGGAAATTGTAATTGTAAGAGATATGAGATAATTGTAAGACATAATTGTAAGTAATAAGAGGTAATAAGATGTAAATAAGATATAATTGTAAGATGTATGACTGAGAATTTTGAAATATCCTTAGAGAGACCTCTATCTGTTAGTACATAATCCACATCTGGTTGTGTGGAACAAAAAAATATGTGAATACAAGAGAAATAATGTAGCATAATACTTTCAAATCAGCAGTACTTTCTTTTACTTAAGCCAAAAATACTGTCAAAATGTTTTAAGTGTTCCTTTACTTCAAACAGTTTTTACTCTGCCCAAGTGTTCCTATCCAGAACAATACAGGGTTTTTAAGATTTCATGAAAACCTAAAGTATTTGTCAAAAGTTGCAATAGAATGAAATTTGTTACATTCACAGCATTCCCATCATCTACTAATTTAGAAAAAACATCAGAAAAAAATTATTCTGGAGATGTTTGATTTTTAGAAAACTATCTGGCTTTTCTTGTCTTTATTATCTCCCATATTCCTGCTGAATTGTAATTTTTTTCAGCTCTATCAGGCATTAATGACACTTCACCACAAAAGATTGTTTTTTAGATAGTAGGAGAAAACCCCCAAGGTATTGGTCCTTTTATCTTTTTCAGTGAAGCTTCTTTAGTATTTATCTTTAATCTTTAAGGAATTCACTACCAAGCCTACTACTTGTTAGACTAAGCTTTTTTATCAGCTGTTGCTTTTACTGTTTAGCAATATGACCACAGAGGTATGAAACAAAGCCTGACACCTTTTTTCTTAGGTGGGCTCCCATACCGGGTCTTCGTTCTGTCCCTTGCCCTGTTCACAGCACATTCACATTTGTCCAATGAGAGCATTAGAAAAGCTCCCCCCCCCAAACCTCCCTCCCCCCCCNATTTAGAAGAGGTTAGATAGAGGATCCTGCCTAGGAGATGGATAAGATGAAAACTTGTAGTTTCTTCCAAGCTTTAGTTATGATCCTATGTGTTCAGATAAAATAGAAATTATTGGCACAACACCAGCCAAGATTCAGTCTGTATTTGTCCATCAGGCTCCCTAATATTGGTGGAGTATGCTAGGGGAACACTAGGATGACACAGGGAGAATTTACACTGATCGGTGTGAAGCATCTGACGTCCAGCACTTTTAGGGAATCCTGTCAGACCAGCCTTTGCTCTTAACACTGGAGCTGCTTCTTCAAGTGGGAATGTATGAAATCATCTGTGGCTTGACCCCACTCTGAAACCTTCCAGCTACAGACTCTGGTCTGCTAACTGAAGCAGCGTGTGGATAAACTTTGTGAGTATCCTCAGAATTGCAGCGTCCTCAATTACATTTGGGTAACTGACACAAGATTCAAAGGAGCTAAACTACACAGGTATACTGGAAGCATGAACCGTCCACTTTGCAATTTAGAATGATGGCTTTAAACAAAGAGACACCCTACAACTCTCTCCCCAGTCTCAAAAACAGACAGAGGCTCTAAAGAGGTTTGATAATTTTCCAGCTCTAATTCCCTCCTCATTATTCACTGTTATATTATTATATTATTCATTATTCATTATTATATAGCCCTTGAATGAAACCTGGCCGATTCTATTCTGTTTCTAGTTTCAAAACAAATAATGAAGTTATGAAGGTCTGATAGCTCTTTCTTTTTCAAAAAACTACAATGCACAGATGCCTCTAGACTGGTAGCAATAGCATCAAGCTTTCTGTTCCTCAATCCAAAGAAATTTTAGGTATTATTTTAAACCAGGTATAATAAAATATTCCTCTCTGAAATGTCTGAAAAACCCCCAAAAAATTAAACTTTAGTCTCAGAGTTAGATATTCTATATGATAGTTTCTACAGTGGAAAAACACATCTTCCCTTTAGTTTTCACAAGTGAAAAACCAGTAAATCAATCTCATATGAATGTCTTTCTCACTCCTTTAATTTTCTTTACACACTCTGTAAACATCCAAGTTTGCTCCTCTTACATCAGTTTCTTTCCTAATCCATCTCAGTTCTTCACAAGTTTGTTCTTGACTTCTTTTCTTCCAGTTCTGAGCAATTTAAAAGTTTTGTTTTGTTTTTCCCAAGTCCTGACTTCTTATAGTCTCATCTTTAATTTGATTTTAGTCCTGACAGATTTTCATTTGTTCTGCTAGATGCTTGCTTTGATAGTTTGGCTGGGAGTTTTCCTCATCTTTTATTTCAATTTGATGAGATTGTTTCTCTCCAGCAACAATTCTTTGTAGTTACTTTCATGCTATTTCTAAATATCTTTTAAATACCTGCTTAACAATTGACACAGTCTTTAAAAGATGTTCTTCAAACTTCATTGATTATGGGACTAGAACACAATTCCCTTCCGTTAAAAGGTATAAGAAGAAATTGTTTTCCAAATATAAACCAAGAGTCCATTCAGAAACATCTTTTCTTCAGGATTTGTATTAATATAATTTAAAATACAAATTATGTATAAAGAGGTGGTCTGCAATTTTCTAAGAATTAAGCTATTTCTAGTAATTCAATTTATGAGCAATATTACTAGAAAAGCTTCCCTGTATTTCAACTTATGGTAATGCTTTCAATGATCATGATAATTAATATTTTGCACAACATACTAGAGTTATAGTTCACAGTTTTTCCTAAATACAGCACAAACACAATTGTGTACTTGGAAACATATCCATTTAATACAGAATTGTAGAAAAACAACAAATTAAATGTAAAACTGTAGAAAAATCAGATTTATGGTTACAATTTTTATCTCTGCTAGTGATATGTTAAGAATTTCATTAGCCTAGTCCAGGAGTCCAGAATTAACACTTCAAAATGTGATAGCTTTTATCCAGTTGGTGAATATTTAATCCTAGTGCAAAACTGTCAAAAAGTAATTAAGTAATAGAAAATTTTTCCTTCCTTCTCATTAAATCTGAAATAAGTTGTGATGCCTATAACAGGCACTCATTTCCATCATTTTGGAATTGGTATCTCTTATAAGATACTACAAATATAAAATGGTGGACAAATACCAGATGTGAAGCAAAAGCAGCCCTCCTGAATTAAGAAAAATAATTAAGCATTTAATAGACAATCATGGAGTTAATAAAAAAACCTCATATGTATAATTTCCAGGGAAATAAATTGCTGAATGTTTTTTGACTTTTCATGAGAGATTTAAGATAGCTTTTTCTGTCAATCTACCTTGATTTTGTTTAAGTAGCAAAAATGATTTCACTTCTATATGGAGAGTTGTTTTTAATGGGAATTGCTCACTGTGTCACAATCTGTAAAGAGATGATATCCATTTCAGTTTGACTAGTGATGTGCAATTCAATGTTGCCCTGTTTTCTTTTTCACATTCCTTTTAATTATCACACTGATAAGACACTTCAGCATGCCAAATTTAATGGGACAAACCTTCAGAACAGAATTAATTTTTGCATAACCCAAGAACATTACAAAAATACACCTCAAATTCCTGTATCTTGATCCTGCTTAAAGGTTCAGAAGTACTCAAACACCTCAATCAGGTTTTTCAGAGGTAGTAATTTGAAGAAATCATTTGCTATCATCACTATTGCAATGTTAGAGACTATTTTAAAATTTTTGATGTTCATTGGATCAGCATTAATGCACATTCAAAATCCATTTTCAGTTCTTCAGAGAACATTATCTCACTTTGTCTACAAAACAGAACAGGGATAGCTGGAGAAATAATATCTTTTGAACAAATGAAGCACTTAAAATGTCAGTTTAGGGCTCACAGCAACGCAAACTGTTGATGTTTTATGTACAGCCAATGAACAGCTGCTGCTTCAACCTTTCACTTTAGACTTATGCTTTCATAACAACAATCGAGAGAAAGCTGAAAGTGTTTCACTTCCTATTCTTCCTGCATGGGGTCTTTCTCAGTGTGTAGGACTCAAGACAATGTTAGTCATAATCAATCAGTGTAATAGCTGGCTTGAGAGGCAGAATAAGGCCTTTAACAGAAAAGAGAAGGAGAAGATATTTGGAGTGATGGAAAAAGCTGTATTGCAACTCACCACCAGACCATGCTAAATGATGTAACGGTATCGGAATACATACAAAAACATCCTTTGAATTGCAGGGCTTTTCTCACTCTGTGCAAAATACCAGGGTGACAGTAAAATTGCTCCTAAATTTTGGGGTTTTTTTTAGGGCTCGTGTATGTGCTTATGTGGGGTGGCAAGATGGGGGGAAATGTTTACAAGAAGTTATAAGGAGGAGAGATTTAGATTAGATTTTAGGAAGAAATTCTTTACTGTGAGGGTGGTGAGGCACTGGAGGTTGCCCAGAGAAGTTGTGGATGCCCCATCCCTGGAGGTGTTCAAGGCCAGGCTTGATAGGGCTTTGAGCAACCTGCTCTAGTGGAAGTTGAACCAGTTGAACCTGGAGGTTGGAACTTTAAGGTCCCTTCCAACTCTGACCATTCTATGATTCTAAGGAAAAAAGAAAATTATTAATGACACGGATGTAACATCTTAATTAGTGGGGGTGTGGGTGGGAGGAGAAGGAAGCACCTTTCCCTTCTCATCTTTACACTTTTCTACTAAATATCGGATTATATTATAGATTAACTACTGAAAATGCAGATAGTAACTCCTTTCAATGAGATAATGAAACCTAGAAAACAGAAGTGTGTTCTCAATAACTTGAAAACAAACCGAAAATAAATGTCATTACAATAGAGAAAATGATAGTCTAAAATCATACACACTGAAGAATTTAGGTGTGTTTTTCTATATGTTTTCTGTCTGTTTTCTATTCCCTATTCTGTACCACCTTGAAAGGATAAAACAATTTCAGATAGCATGAGAATAGTAGGTTCTGGAGGTAGAGTGTTAAGAGAAGATGACAAAACCATAGGGACATCCAAAGTAATTTTTGTAATTTTGAAATATCTGTCCCGTTCTTGAAAATATCTTTTCCTTGTTCAGCAAGACCAGACAAAACATACTTATATTTTTTAATGAACTTTGCTTTTACAAAGAAAAAATCCTGTGTGACACTGTAACAAAGTAAGAGAAGGATTTAAGGGCAGAGTTACTACTCACTATTTTTTTCAGACTGAAATCCCTGCTCATGCCTTAGAACATAAAAGGAATATAAAAAAACAAAATAAGTTATTTTGAAATAATCATAGGCTATAGATTAAAGACGTTTCACTATGCATATAGCTCCCCCATGCCATGACTGAGAGAGTAAGGTAGCTTTGGAAGCTTGCACGAGATTGGTCATAAGTGCTGACTACACTGACTTCTAAAAGGTAAGGATAAAATAAGTACAAATCCTCCACAAAAGGACCTTTTTCTTTCTGCCCTCAGAACAATGATTTACAGATAGTAGAATTACAATTAGAGTACACTAAAATGAGAACATTTGTTCTGAAGGATGACAAGAACATTAAACTTTGTGGGAGGTTAATTAAAACAAACCAAAACCTTAAATCCTCTCTATTTTATTTTATTTTATTTTATTTTATTTTATTTTATTTTATTTTATTTTATTTTATTTTATTTTATTTTATTTTATTTTATTTTATTTTATTTTATACACAGTAAGAAAGTGCTATGAATGGTCTACATTTTACCCTGAGTCAAAATCTCTCATTTAAGGCCACTTTCATGTTATTGTTTGGCATGCAGCCTCAAGCCAGTCTGGATTCAGTCTACATTTTGGCAAATGAAAACCAATACCATGCAATTTTACTATCTTATAAATCCCAAACTGACTATTCCACTTGCAAAACCAATGAACCTTGAAAGTTATTTATTTTGTCATATTTAAGAAAATGAGATAAAGATCCTGCTGAACTTGGAATCAAATGCTAGAATAAATGAACATGAGAAGCTTTTGTTTTGCTTTTCTGATTGGCATTGATCTTAGTCTCAGTCACCTTTCCTGGTGGTTTGACACTTTCACTGTGATTTAAGGGCTTCATCTGAGATTGGCAAATGACTAAATGAAAAAGCAATTACACTGTCAGATTTTCCCATGGAGCAAGCAATCTGGCAAGCATTCCTGGGTGCTTGGAAAAAGTGAAGCAGAAGAAATGCAAGATCATGTCAAACATGACGAAGTCAGTTTGGTTCAACTTTGAACTGAAACACAAACAATGAAAACTATGACATTTTCAGTAAATTTTAGCAAATAACAAAAATAAATTGACTTACAAAACTGATGTAAATTGATATAAAAGTTATTAATGAAATCACTACATTTTATCCAAGCTGTGCTGCAGACCAAAAAACCAAAATACAGTGAAATATTTCTTTTTGGAGTTTCTTATGGCTTTTGTCAACACTCTACAGCTAAATATTTTAAACAGCAGTCAAAATCTAGTGGATGTGACCAAATGGGAAGGGGAAGTATTGGAAATCAATACAATGGGTGGAAGGGTCCAGTGTAGAAATATAGTCTTATCAAGTGGATTTTTGATAAATTAAATCCCCCTCTGCAGAATAGTGCCAAAAACTCCACACTGTTCTGACAGCCGCAGAACATGTGATGATTATTTTTAAATGAGATTAACATTTTTAAAGAGGCTAGCAAGACACAGGTTCAAGATGAAGAAATCAGTCAAATTTTCAGTGGATGCAATTTTTATGTGATTGTATGACTTAGTCACCTGCATCTATGGATGACTGAGTTTCATGGTGTGGGAGGTTCTACGTTATGCAGGATAAATCTATGAAAATCATCAAAATTGTTTTAATTTAAATTAACTGAACATTTGACTCACAATTCTTAATTTTCCAATTCAGTGAACTTAATAGCCTAATCTTTTAAATCAAGGGATAAATTTGACCTGTAAATGGTATCTCTGGCTAAATATAGGACTAATTATGTCATTTCACGGTCCAATCTTTTATCTTTTGGTAGAAGCATCTTATTGGAAGCAATCTTGAAATTTTCAATGGGGTCAATATTTCTGAGGACGACTGCACTAGAATGTGCATCCCTTTAGAAAACTACTGAAAAATAGACATCTAAATTTAAATGAAGAAGCTTTTAGAAGTCCCCTTAGTAACTGCACCTATAAAGTGATGCACCCTTAAACTGTGACCCAGGATTTGTCTTGAGATACTGGCAAATATCTAGCATCATATGTTAAACAAAATAAAATACTACAAGGAAAAGTAGAATTAAATTGACATAGTGACAAATACAGTTTTAAAAGTTCCTTTCATAATGCAAGTATGTTTTCTTTTTTGGGAAGGTTATAGATTACTAAAAAAATGTTTTAACATGTAAAATGAAATGGCATCTATTGAAATATTATAATTATAGCTTATTACATCCTGAGATTGCTCCGTTCCACCTAAACAAAAATGTCATTGCATGTCATTTGTCTCACCTTACTAGAATTCTTGGCTGCATTTCATAATAATCCAACTTTAAAATATAGTTATTTAAAAAAAAATATATGACTTTGTCTACAAAGGCACCATAAAAAAAATAAAATCTCAGCAACCTGAACAAGAAAAATATTCAGTGTATCCCAGTATATGTTAAGTAATTTAAATAAATGGATACTTTACTACTTAAGAATTATCTTCGTTTTTGTATGCAACATTGCTTTTATCAGACAAGTGTCAGAACCAGAAGCTGTATAAAAAAACTCAAAAAACTTCTTCCAAGCTCCAAACACCATTACAAACTTGATTCTACATGTTAGTTGGACCTAATCTGCAAAAAAACAGAAGACATAGAGAGTTAACCTGTGCTAAATTTGGATCATGCTATCTTTTCTCTAAGTTATCTGTATGATAACTTACACAAATAAACTAACAGTACATAGGTGGAATAGGCCCATATTATCTTTATTTTAAAGTGATCAATGTGGACGAGTGAACAAACTCCTGTATTCAAATGGATGTAAGGTTCAAAAGGTTTACATGAAAAATTGAATGAATTTGAAATGGAGACGTGAACAGCCAATTTAAGGTACTCTAAATCAAAACCCAATCATGACCAAGAAGAAAATATTCTTTCCTTAAATTTTAAGTTCTTTACATTGACAGATTGCAGACCATTATAGTGACTTATTACTAAGGTATTCATAATGTTCCACCAAGATTAGCAATACAGTGCACTCCAGTGAGCTTCAAAGTCTGGAACAGTGAGGCATCTCTACTCTGAACATGGTAATAAGAACCTAAGGCAAATCAAGCAAGAAGAAAGTAAGGGTGAAAGGTGATTATCCTCTGAAGTATATGCAATTGACAATCAGCTATTTTATTTGGGTTTGTGGCCCATTGTACAAAATCACATAGGCATTTTCAACACTCAGTGCTCTGCAGCAGATTGTTTTGCACATTTGACAATCTTGTGTTTATTCTTCTGCCAGTTGAAGCTGCTCTTCAACCCTAGCACCAAAGAAATTTCTCATTTCATTACCTTAAGCTGTTATTTTTGCCAGTTCACCAGAATGGCACATGTAGATGATTTGTGGTCAGTTAAGTTGAGTTGTTTTTTCTTAGTTTTCACACAAAAATGTCATTCATATTCATGCATATGCTTTCACTGATTAGGTTTCACCAGTAAATTTCAAAATTCTCTTTTTCCCTTAATTATTTATATCATCAAAATCAAAATTGATACAAAATATTATTTTGTCAGTTTGTTCATCACAGAAAATACTTCTTATGTAGCTTTAAGTATATATCTGGCAGCTGCATAGTCACCAGCAAACTTGGCCTTTTTTTTTTTTGCTTTTCCTTTTTCCTCTCATTAATCTTTTGAAAAATTATTGCTTTTGATCATTACAATTGCCATAAGATATTCCTAGTCTCTATCTTTCACTTACTCTTTCTCTGTCACTCTTCACTAAACAAAAAAAATGTTTGCTCCAAGCTGGGAAAGGTGCACAGAATGGGATTTCCACGTGTCTATTTAATATCCATAAATAATCAAATAAAACAACATGCTCAAGAAAACTCTACATTACAATAATCTCAAGTACCACATGTTAAAATTTAAGCATGAGACCCTGTGGAGAACAGGAGAAACTATGTGAGTGCTAAGTGAAACTGTTGAACATGATGAGCCAGAGACAAAGGGAAGAACAGTGATAACATTCTGGAGAAGATGGAATGAGGTGGGTTATCAAAGTTTTAGTTAATTTTTTTTTTTTTAATTTTGCCAAAACAATATGACCCAAGGAATTTTGCCTTCAGCAGTTCAAATCAACAGGGAGAAAGCTTTGAGAAAGCTTATTTTAGTTAATTATAATTTGTTTCTGCCTCTATAACTGCTCAAATACAGGTGATGCCTGCCTTGGCATGTCTTTCTATATTTTAGTTTCTTTTCCTTATTATCTCTACAGGCAGGGTCTCTCACCTTCTGTATGAGATTCAAATGGTCCAAAGGATCTGGACATTACATAAAGTCCACGCTAAAGCCTGAGCTCAAAGCTGCTCAAAACAATAACAAACACTCAGAAACTCAGGCAATTATCACCAGGACAATCAACCCAGCTTTCAGCCAGTTATGCAGGTTCCCCAGTTAGACTCTAAACTTCTCCCACTGATGCCTGTGTGGCTTTGTTAAATAATGGTCAGTCTCCAGCAAAATAATCCTTCTTGTTTTCTCTTCCTTCCTCTTCATGAAACACTGCATCTGGATTGGTTGAACTTCATGCCATTTGCATTAGCCCACCTCTCAAGCCTGGCCAGCTCCCTCTGGAAGGTATCCCTTCCCTCCAGCGTGTCGACTGCACCACCAATCTTGGTGTTGTCAGCAAACTTTCTGAGGGTGCATTCTATCCCACTGTCCATGTCTCTGACAAAGATGTTAAATAGCATTGGTCCCAGTACTGACCCTTGTGGGACACCACTCGTCACCAGTTGCCAGTGTTGGACATTGAGACATTGACAACAACCCTGTGAGTGCAGCCATCCAGCCAGTTCCTTATCCAGTGAGTGGTCGATCCATCGAACCCACAACTTTCTGATTGTGAGACTAGGCTGTCATGAGGGACAGTGTCAAATGCTTTGCATAAGTCCAGGTAGATGACATCCATGGCTCTGCCTTTATCCACCAAGTTTATGTTGGTATCATAGAAGGCCATCAAATTTGTCAGGCAGGACTTTCCCTTGGTGAAGCCATGTTGGCTGTCTCAAATCACCTCCCTATTTTCCATGTGCCTTAGCAGAGATTCCAGGAGAATCTGCTCCATGACCTTGCCAGGCACAGAGTTGAGACTGACTGACCTATAGTTTCCTGGGTCCTCTTTTTTCCCTTTTTTTGAATATTGGGGTTATGTTCCCCTTTTCCAATTGACAGAGATTTCACCAGATTGCCACAATTTCTCAAATATGATGGAATGCGGCTTGGCAGCTTGGTCCACCAACTGGTCCATCCACTGCTCTCAGGACCAGTGGATGGATCAGGTCCCATGGACTTATGCCCCTTTAATTTCCTCAGGTGGTCTTGAACCTGATCTTCTCTTACTGTGGGCAGTTCTCCACTCTCAGAGCCCCTTGTTTTGCATTCCATGACTTGGGCAGTGCAGTTAAAGCCCTTGCCAGTGAAGATTGAAGCAAAAAAGTCATTCAGTACCTCAGCCTTGTCCATATCCTGTGTGCCCAGGTCTCCCGATTCTTTCTGGAGAGGGTCCACAGCCTCCCCAGTCTTGCATTTTTCCTTGACATATCTATAGAAATTTTTCTTATTGTCTTTGATGTCCTTGGCCAGATTCAGTTCTCTCTGGGCCTGCCTGATCTGGTTCCTGGATGCTCAGACAGTTTCTGTAGATTCCTTCCAGTCCACCTGTCCTTGCTTCCACTCTTTATAGGCCTCCTTTTTGATTCTGAATTTACCTAACATTTCCTCATTCATCCACACAGGCCTTCTGGCTATTTTGCCCGACTTCTTCTTTTTCAGGATGCACTTCTCCTGAGCTTGAAGGAGGTGATCCTTGAACACTAACCAGCTTTCTTGGGTTCCTCTCCCCTTCAGTTCTTTTTCCCACAGTACCCTGCCAATCAGATCTCTCAGGAGTCCAGTGTCTGTTCTCCTGAATTCTAGGGTAACAAGCTTGCTGCACACCCTCCTCACTGCCCTAAGAATATTGAATTCTACCATTTCATGATCACTGCAACTGAGGCTGCCCTTTAACTTGACATCCCTTACCAGCCCCTCCTTGTTGGCCAGGACAAGATCCAACATGGCTCCTTTCCTTGTTGGTTCCTCAAGCATTTGAAGAAAGAATTTATCATCAACATATTCCAAGAACTTCCTATTCCAAGAACTTCCTGGATTTCTTGTGCCCTGCTCTGTTTTGTCTTTCCAACAGATGCCAGGGTGGTTGAAGTCCTGCATGAGTACCAGGATGTGAGAGCATGATGCTGCTCCTATCTGTCTGTAGAGGGTCTCATCTTCCTTGTCACTCTGATCAGGTGGTCTGTAGCAGACCCCCACTGTAACATCACCTGCCCCTGTGCTCCCTTTTATCCTAAACCATAAGGTCTCCATCAGGTCTTCCATTCTCAGGTAGAGCTCCACACACTCCTGGACATTTCTGGGCATTTTCATGAGAGGCACAATGGCAGAAGTAAGGAAAGTTCAAAAATGTTCAGAAGATTTAATAATGGGAAAGAGAGAGATCAGTACAGAAGTTACCTCCTAGGGAGTCAGAAAAACATATTAGTCAGGGCTGAAGATCAGATTTTAGACTCCATCTTTAAAACTTATGTTCCTCTGTCCCTCCATGTCACATGCTGATTTCAATGGAAACTGTGCATGAATGCTTGAAATCAGAGTCATCAGTTTGAATTCAACCAATCTTAGAATGGTTTGTAGAATAATCATAGTAGACCAGAAAAAAATGCCTCATTTGAGCAAGATTTCTTTCTCAAGGATACAGGGTTACTAACAACAGGCAAACACATTATTAAATTAGAAGCCTGGAAGAATAACACAAGCTTACGTACTGAGCTCCAGGTTCATATCCCATTGATATAAGTGTGAGTTTTTGAATGAGGTTCATTTAGCTTTGAAACCAGCTATTTATGAGGGAGTTCAAGGTAAATATCTCCTTGATGAGAAAATGAAAAGACTGTTTGTTGGTTGTTTTTTGTTTTGTTTTGTTTTGTTTTAATGCTGAAGAAATCAAACAAGCTTATCTTAGCTTGCCTGGAAAGTTTAAATATTCTTAATTTCTACTTTTACAGAGATTGTCTCTGAACCATTAGCATTTTTTTTTTTTGTATAACATCAGTTCTAAAAGCAGTTTATAACTTAATACCTTGTAATTTACATTAGCCACTCAATCTAACAAACCCAAGACACAATAGATACCTGGATCATGATTCCAGCAGTGTGCAGAAAAAATGGACAAAAGTTATTTGCATGCTAGAAGGTATTTCTATCATTTTTGCCTTTTTAAAATTTTTCTGTTATGCTACCATCACTTTCAGACTTTTTATTGCAATACCACAGATTTTTAGATTAATGTTCATCCTACATGACAGTGCTATGAACTGCTTCTCCATCTCTCTAAATGCATAAATGAGATCAGTGAACCTATATTTTAATGTAGAGTTTAGAGCACTCGGAACTGAGTGTGGATTTGAGTCTGTGAAGAGGAAGGAAGTGAGCAAAACTGCCTGGCCTCTAGAGGAACTGTTTGCTCGTAGGCTTGATTGGTGAACAGGGTGGGGCTATTAATTGATATTTTGTAAATGAAAATCATTAAAATATATAAAAGTTTAAGTCTTTTGTAAATGAAAATCATTAAAATATATAAAAGTTTAAGTCTTTCTTTACCAAATGTTCTGAAAAGCAGTTGTGATGGAAAGCAGTTGTGATGCATCCGCTGCATCAGTGAAGTCTTAATGACACGGAGCAATTCTGTTCCCAAAGGAAACCACACAAAATTATAAGATGTCTTTCAGAAGAAAGAATTTAATTATACCTTCCCATAGGTATGGATTTTTGCAAAGAAAAGTAGCTAATCAATGGGTAGTAAAGATAAAATATGAGAAAATAAATTTCAAAAATGAAGAATTAAATCTGAGTGACGTGCAAAGGTAAAGTCCCTGCAACCATGACACAGCAATAGAGAATTTAAGATAAATTCTTGCATAATTCCTACCTACACAGTTTGTGTTAGTTGCTAGTGAAACTGTAAATCAGCACAGAAAAATATATTTTCAAAATGATTCAAGTGTTTCTGAATGATCTTATCATGAAAGCATATAAAAATCCCTTAAAAACATTGCTTAAATTAGTATCTTTCGTGATTCTCTCTGCAGACAAGAACATGCTAGATTCAAATGTTATATCTCTAATATTCATAAAACATAGATATGCAATAGAAAAAAAAAAAGAGAAGGATAGAGGAGTTGTCATTCCCTCCCTACATTTTAAGGTAAAAATAAAAACTGGAATATTTTTGCAAAATCCCAGAGCAACAAATCCTCCCTCCTTCTTTCATAGACCTTGCAATCAATCAATTATTTGTTTCTGTGCAAATCAAAGGAACTCTGGTTGATGAAATTCAATACATATATATTGTATGAGTCTTACATATGTGTAGCTCCAAAGATCTGTTGTTATTGACTTGGCATTTCTATTCTAATAACTGATTACATTTGAATAAAATCTTAGCATGTTAAGAGCAATGACTGTACATTGCTTTGTGATGCAAAATAAATGTCATCACATAACGTAACCACATAACAAAGCCATCGCATTTCTTTGCTCACTCACGAGACTGGAAATTCAGGTTTAGCAAGAGGAATTAGAGTTATTATATGTACCTCCTCCATTGATCTTGTTTTCACTTTGTTACATCCCTTCCTATTTCCTTTTCCTAAATTTCCCATCACAGAAAAGTGAAGAAACTTTGCCATCTTGTGGTCAAATGTAGTTACAATGCTATCAAACAAAATCACTAAAACGGTCTGCAAATGCTACAGTTGTCACTGTTGTGAGCTGCAAATTCAATGAAACAAAGGAAAAACCAAACAGAAAAAAGTTTTTCTTACCAGTGTTGGATGGAAAGAAGGATGGAAATATCTCAGAGCAAGAAACAATGAAACAGGGCGAGCTGTAAATTTTTTTTTGTTGTTGTTGTTGTTGTTGCTGGATGTTTTTTGTTGTTGATTTGTTGTGTTTTTTTTTTTGTTGTTGTTGTTGTTTGTTTGCTTTAATATTCAGCTGACAAGCTCTGTTAACTGTTAACTGCTGGAGGTGCAGGGAATATTTTCTTTTGGTAAACAGCTGACATTTATCAAGGAATTCCATAATCAAATTCACAAGGTGTCATTAAAAAAATGTTACTTAGGTGTGCTGCAAAAATGCCTTAGGGCTGTTATGGATCAGCAAAGTAACTGGTTTTCATATTGTCTGAGACCCCAAACACGTGAAATATTTAATAATTACAACTCTCACAATGAATACAGAAGAAAAAGACAGCAGATTTTGCTGCAAGGTGCTTCTTACAAGAATGTAGACAAGTTGTAGTGGTCACCTCCCTCCCTGAAGGGAGGTCCCTAATGACAGAAAACTTCCACTTGACTAAGCAGCTCCTCTGTCAGCTTTTTACTTGTTATGGTGGATAGACAAAGAGGCCATATCTATGCTCTGGTGATTTGTGGCTACTAAAGCAGTTCACAATCAAAATGATTTTTCTAATTTATGCAGGCAGCCATCCCTCTCCTTCACTGACCACCTGACCAGACATCTTGCAATATAAGAGACATAAACTCAGACTAATTTGGCTTATGCACGGAAGTGTCTGACTGATGTAATGTGAAGGAACACTTAATTATTCTTTCCCTTGAAGAAATTTAGTTTGTCTCCACTGCTATGATCTTGTAATTTTTTTCCCCAAGTCTTGCAACAAATTCTTTTTATTTGTTTGTTTTTGCATACCACCCCATGTAGTTAATATCACTGTTCTGTTATGGAAGAAATATTCACTCCCAAAAATTATACCATTCTTTTTGTACACTTCAAATTATAATCTTTAATCTAAGCCCCAGTAGTAACAATGCTTACTAGCAGTAATATATATGTGTTTGAGAATTTCTGTATGCTGAAAATCCATTAAGAGTTTAGAATTTACTTGAAAATGAAACCCGCCTAGGACTTTTCTTTTATACCAAAGGCTAACTACCATGGGATAACCTATATGTATACACTTAAACACTTTTATTCCAAGACAAGGTGGCTGCATTCATAGTACCTATTAAAATGGTCCTTACCTCAAGTTACATCCCAAACCATGCCTTGTTGTTCCCAGGTAAGTTCAACTCAAGCCAAAATCATCCCAGGAGCTGTTTTCTCCTCAAGGACAAAACTCTATTTTCTTTAGTCTCAACAGAATTTAAGAAACTTATATCCAAAGATCAGTTTCAGTAACAAAAAAAACCCTATGCTACCACATGAAGAACTTAGCAGTTCTTTAAACAGAATCATTATGTCTGTCTTTTAGGCTAAGATGAATTTTGCTTGATGCTGAGAGAGAAAGTCTGCTGAAAGAAATACCTTTTATGAAAGCTCAGAAAAGTTTTCCTGAATATTACATAGGACACATTTCCTCGAGGACAGGGAAAGTTAAAGCTGAATTCAGATTGACTAGAAATTACCATACGTGTTGCTTACCATTAAACATATCTAGCAAAATTCCTTACCACTTGTTACATAGTGTAGACTGCAGAATGCTAGCAGAATCTTAAAAAGTCTTTGCAACATATTTTCTTGGAGTAGCACATAATATTTGAGCAAAAAATGACTAATGAAAAATTGATTTGATTTAGCCCATATTTCTTTTCCCACTATAAAGTAAACATATAAAGTGATTGAATTGTCTAATCATTGAGAAGAATTCAATGGGGTAATATATAGTGAAGCAGTCTAAAATACAATTACCAGCCAAAACAATCAGTAGTGTTTGTTCCTTGTTCACCTGTTTCATCATAGCACATTTAACTCATTTGCTGTTGCAAACATTTATGTACATTTCAGGGTTCTTCTGTACCTAGATCTCCAAAATGATCTTCAAGTCCCCTGTTGCAATGCTACAGGGTGAATATCTCCCATGGGTATTAACACATTGTGTGTTAGTGAACAAAGCTAGATCAAGCACACAGAACTGTAAGCTTCTGTACAGAATAACTACATTTGTGGCTGGTAGGAGAGTATAATTACATGGCTGAAAGACATTCAGCAGTAGGGCATCAGGAAGCAGGACTGTTGAAATGCTTTTAAGATGGTTCATGTTTCCATCCATTCATTCTCTGTAGGCCAATAGCTCTGTCTCAGCAAGAGCAACCACATAATTAACAAAGCTACCTGAAATAGTTTAGTTCTAAGGCATCATGAGTGAAGTACTTCCCTTTTGGGATTATGGTAGTCGGACTATGATGCTAAGATGCTTCCCAGTGTCCTTTCCTGTGAACTATCCACTTCTCTGAAAGAGGTAAAACTTTAGGACAAAGGGAAAATCCTGCTTGTTTTATCATGTTTTGAAGGTTGGAGTCAGGGAATTACATGTGGGTAGAAATTGTCAGTTATAAATTCTGCTGAGTTGATTGTATTTTAACAATAAAAATCTGTTATTCTTTGTTAGCGATATCCTGCATATATTTTACATAAAGGTTACATACATAAAAGGTTAAAGAACATGAGAAAAGAATGCAAAGGACGATTACTGTAGTTACTGGGTGTCATTGAGCTTCAGCAAACCTGTCATACCCAGAGCAACGAGGGAAAAGATGATAAGAAAGGAGAAAAGGTAATAAGAAAGGAGGAACTCAAATAACCAATGACTGGACAGTGCTGTCAGCAGTGCCTGATAGGACTCTAATCAGGGAAAAAAAAAAAAAAAAAATTCTCTTCTCCTGCTTTATAAGACATTCACAGTTAAGACCTTATATATGCCATGAATGAAGTTTGCTACTGAATTTACCCTGTCATAGAAAAGTGCTCTGGAATGTCAACTCTATTTTTGAAAATAAGTTGTCTGGCTCTTCTAACTGCAAAGGGCTAACTAATAATGCCCAGTTGACTTTTCAGAGAGCTTGAAACAATGGCTCTGATAGGGGCTAATTGCCTCAATCACCCCATTTGGGGCTCTCTGAACTCAGGGCTCTAGAAGTTAATTATTTTTCAGCTTAAAAAAAATACAGAATTCAGTGTAGAGAGAGTTCACTCCACCATGGCCAGATGCCAGGCATCTGTTTCAATTATGCTTCATTCTGTCATTTTCTCAGTTCCTTTTTTTTGTTTGTTTTTTCTTTGTATGTTTGTTTTTTTGGGGGTGTGTGTGTGTGGTTTTTTTTTTTTTTTTCCCTCTTTTACAAATTAAAAAGCCGAAAAAAAAAAAAAAAAAGGGTTCGAAAGAGCTGGCATAAATATCCATTTTGAAAGCAGGGGAAAAGTAGAACCAGAAGTTCAGTTTTGTTCTCTGCACAGCTCATAGGATAGAGGAGCTGCCAGAAAGGAGCTGAGTGAGATGCTGAGCCACTGGTGATCAATATAAACTTTCTGCTTCCATGTGACATACATGTCACATCACACAGGGAGAAGGCATTCTAGCCTATAATACTAAGACTGAGTCAGTGTTCTAAAGCTACAAAGAAAATTATTCACATTTAGAATATAAAAAGCAAACTCTCTTGTGGAATAAATCACCTTTCCTTGGGTGTTATACTTGAGTCCTGCAGGCTTAACTCAGTGGATAGCTGTTTCCTACCATTGAACATCTTAGGTGACCAATATGCCTGAAAAACAGGTCATTTTTTTGCATCACTAGACAATAATTCAAGAACTTACTTTTAACTCTGATTTTTAAAGATCACAGACTACATTAAACTATGTGACTTGGAGAGGTGATGGAGTACCTGAAGCTTTAACACAAATTATATAGTCACAACCATTGCCGTAAAATCCTTGGTGCAATTTGGTCTGTGACTGCCTCATTCTTTTCTGACAGCTTCAAGAAGATGAGTCTTGTCTGCAGGATGTCCCAAATGCTTGCCTGGCACTGGAGGATGCTTGAAAAGAAAAGGCATATTTTTTGAAGCTGCTCAGCCAAGGAGGGAGCCGATCCCAGACATCCTACATTCTGTGAAATTTCTACCTTCTACCAATCATTTATTTAAGGGGAAATATGACACAATTGCTCGTGCCTAAGGACACATCTCAGTGCAGAAGCTGTTGCAGGATCTGAAGCCCAAGCTCTGAGTGACATCTAAGTCGGTAATTGGCATTCTCCATCCAGTGTCGTTTCTTGGTTAGCCTCCCTACACCTCGTTTGGGCAGTGGGGTTGCACACCTCCCTTTCTGATAAACCAGGTTTTTCATTGTAAAGAGTTCTAAATCGGGAATTATGTTATCACGAATTTAATCTTCTAGATACATTTGTAATAACAGATCCGCAGTCTACCTTTGTAGATGAGGGCTGTCTTAACCCCCGAGTTTCTCAAGATTAACACATATGAGCAGATGTCATTGAAAATTATACCAGACGGTGGCAGCAAAGGACCTTTCAAGGTTTGGACTTGAGCCGTGTGCATCCAGCATATTTTCTCCTCATGCTGTTTTTGTTTGCGAGTATCACCTATGATTAGGAGTAAACATTACACTGTATTTGCTTCAGCAAGAGGAAAACAACAAGCACATGGTCTATTGCTTGTTTCTCAGGAAAAAACAAAAAAAAAACAAAAAAAAAACCCCAAAATGGTTGAAATTGGATGTAACTCTCATAGCATAGTTGGGTAAAATAGAAAAAAAACAATAAATGGGTAAATAAAAGCAAACAGAACACATAAGTAAATAAAAGCCTGATTAAATAACTCTGTAATCCTTCAGACAGTTTTGGTTTGTTTTTTTTTCACTAGCTAGACCTCAGCTGCAAGTAACGAATCAGATCTGAATCTAGAACCTGTAGGGCATAGAAGAATTTCATTATTTTGTAGATGAGATTTCATAATTTAAGAGACTGAAGATGGATGTCCTTGTTTGTTACTACTGCTCTGCATTAGACTACAGCTCCATTAGCACAATTTTGGGCAAATTATTAAGAGCAAGGTCAGATATTGCCTCAAAGAGACTTGAAAATAAATGCAGGAGAAAGGAAAAGCAGAAGAAAAGTAATATTAAATTAGAGTTGAAAAATTACTAGACAAAAAAAAAACCAAACAACTAGAACTAGAGCAGTACTGTATTGCTGCTGACTACCCTGAATACTAAATAAGGTTCATATCATACTGCACTAACTTGAACCAAACTAGTTTTGAGTGTTCCTTTCCAGTTACTATCCAGATCACTGACTTACCATTAGCTGAATTCAGTTGAATCCCTTTTGGTGGTTTAAACTTCAGGAAAAAGCCCTGATTCTGCAAACAGGTTTCCTGTAGCTGGGCATATGTGCTGGCACAGAGCTTTACAGACTTCAAGGGGAGTGTGTGAGATCCCCACTGATTGTGCAGAAGAAGCTAGATTACTGAAACAGTATATCCTAATTAATCAAGAAATTGTGTATATCCTTCCCCAATTACACCATCTGGTTATCTACACTCAGAAAATTCTACTCAGTTATTGATAAAAGGTCTGAACCCACTGGATCCATCAGGAGTTGCCTGGATCACTCTGCTCATTTTTCATCCCAAGCGCACACACTATCTCATACTACCTCCTACCTGCCTCTCACCCTCTGCGTATTAAGGATGCATTGACCCTCCCCACGCATGCTTGATGAAGGCTCTGTACCATCTCATTCCCAAGATCTCTACTGCTCTAATATTCTAACACCAGTATCCATTTCTAGGACCACTTTTCACCTCACCTTCCTTTCTCTACCTCATGCATATATCTGCTCTTCCATTTCTTCCATAATATCATCCCTATCTTTATATCTCTCCTATAAGGATTTTAATGCAGTTCCATAATCCCTACTTTTTTTTTTTTTTAAACTCTGTGGAAAAAAATAATCATATAATGTGCCAGCACAGGCAGCTGTTCTTACAGCATTGAGATTGTGGAAAAGGCTTATTCTCTTAATCTTGGACATGCAGTACTGCCACAAGTTCATTACTTGGATCTATAGTCAGTGACACCAAACCGGCTACTTACAGGAGTTTCTTGGTCTCCAGGCAACAATTATTCCTTCTCGTGTTCTCTCTTGTATTTCAGATTTTTTTCCAGATCCGCAAGGTCCTTCCCATTGTAGCTCAAGTCACATCCATACACCTTGGAGTTATGATGCACACAAAAGTGATGAATTCAAATTGTCAAAAGCTGACTTTGGTTATCTAGTGATGTAACTGTCCTGTGTCTCAAAGTCTGCTAGAGGTGTTTACATAGATCCGTTCAATTGAATAGAACCAAGTATTATCTCTCTGTAACTTCCAGGTGGTCAACTTTAACCTGCTGCCATGCAATCCCGTCCATGAAAACTGTTACCCTGAATTCTGATTCAGACACCATATCTCCTTTGATCTCTAAGCAGCCTATTCAGACTTATTCCCTTTAAGCAGGTGTAGCTTTAATAACCAATATGTTGAGAGACAATATTCCTGTCCTCCACCTCCATTTCCCTACTTCTTCTCCATCTGTACTGGGAGAAGCCGTGCCCTGAACAGCCACCTCTGATATGCTAGGACATCTGGGGTAACTTCCACCTAAACTTGGTATAAGGCAACAAACTAACGAGAAAAAAAAAAGTTACTCTGAACACAAATAACAAGCTTAAAACCACCAAAACGAAATATTCCAATGTTGCTTTTGTTATCAGCATGCCTAACTGCAAAACAAAGATTTGAAAATTAAGCAAAAGCAATTTGCTCATACCCTACTGATTTACCAAAGACCTCAGCAAGCCTAAAGAAATCTTCCCACATAACAGTGGCATGGGACATTTCCTGTGCTTTCAAGAAAATATACACGAGCAGTACTATCTAGCATGATATTACATCCAGAGTTGATGAAAATCAATAAACACTACAGACAATACTTTTTACATTTTAATATTACTTATTCCACCAGCTTATTTCCTTTTTATTTTGCATATGTTACTAGATTGGTCTGCACAAGCAATCATACATTTTCCTAAATTCAAATTTAGTTCATACCAAGAAAAAAACATGATTAAAATAAATTCTAAAAAAGCTATGAAGAAACAATAATGACATGAAAAATAAAATATGCATGTATTTTTATATATAATGGACAGAAAATAGTACTAAGGCATAATCAACAGAAAACAGAACTGGAATTTAGTAGCACACTAAGTCAATACCTGGAACAACTCAAACAGAAAAGAACTAAAGTGTTTTGGATAGCTACAGTTAAACCACTTCAGATACCTCAGAGAAATTCCAGAACACAGCCAAAACCAATGGAGCCCAATGATTACATGGTTCAAAAGAATTTTGCATTGAGGGATCTCTGAATTCTTGCACCTGGATGATGCAGTGCAACCCATTACTGCATTGGCTGTTTTATGTACCAGCAAAGTAGGGTGAGGATGGACATAAAGCTTAAAATCTGATAGATACCTAAAAATAGAACTAAACTACAGTCCCTAAATTATGCCACATGATTCTGAAATAATTAGATTAAACAGTGTCATAAAATACCATGCTAACACACAACTCTGCATGTCACTAAGTTATCAACAGAAATTGGCAAACATTTGTAAAGTAATAATTAAATTCCAACCTGAGAATGACCTGAGAGTCATTAAATTCTCTACAGCAATGTGTAATCTTTGCAGACAGTGACGAAACAGGAATAAAAAATCTTTGCAAGAATCCAGGAAGATTTCAAGTTGTCCTTTACATGAAAGGAAATCATGGAGGGAGAGTACAGCATCTTCTTTTCTTTGTGAAAGATGATGTGATATCAATAAACATGGGTCACATTTTTCCTTTTCCTACTGCATGTTCCATCTTTCTCAATCTTAACATCATTGCAGAGACAATACAAGAATGGAAAGCGTTTCCTACACAAGAAAGTAATGATTTGTTTTCCACAGGCAAAGGCAGAAATCTCAGTGGTGTGGTGTAATTATAAGCATTCTGGTTTTGAAGACTGAAAGGAAACTTCAGATCTATCATATTTAAAGAGAAGAGTCTGCAATATAATTGTGATGAATATCCCACAGCTGCAATGAGAAAAATATGCATAGCTCTGAAGTATTACGAACCAAATCTTGTGCATGATTTCAAGGTCATATTCTGACGGAGATGTTTCCTTTGTCTTTGATACAATACGAAGGTATATGCATATGTTTATGCATATGCACAAAGGGGAGCCTAAGCTGCATTACCTCAGTGACAAATTTGTATAAACATTTTTGATCAATAAACTTTAAAATTGTTAGAGCAGTAAGAAACTTAGACTGGGATTTCCGCCAAGACATTGAAATGCTCATTACTACTTTCAACCTTTGCCAGTAGCTCTTACCAGAAATGTCACCTCAAGAACTCCTTATTTTAATAACAAAATATTAACACCAGTAACCTGAGGTTTAAATGGCAAGATTATTAATCTAATTAATTATCTATTTTTTAAACCCCAACTTCAGTAGTTCAATGGCTATAGGCAAGGTAAACTTAAAAAAGATATTATGGAAAGTTTGGCAGTTGCAAGTCCTAAAGACCCTAAAACCTGTACTGTGAAGAAGCTGAACACATGCCTGTTTCTTGTTTTCAAACCAAAGAGGTAATTTATGATTCACAGAGCTGTACTGATCATATTTATTCCTCTGAGACTGGAAGGCTTTTTACTTCTCCACCTGTTCCTTAAAAGACTGCCAAGGACTCACATGTGGGTCATGAGGCATTATCATCAGCAATGAGTGTAAATAACAGCCTTCTATGCTTTACATAAAGTCACTTACTGTCACCTACAAGATATGCAGTTTAGTCTACTATACCTTTACAAATGTGGAAAGGTTTCTGTGGAGTATTTCATGATTTTAAACTTGATTCAGCTCAGGGAAATAATGAACCCTCTCTGTCCTCATCAGAATAACAGCTAGCCCAGAGCGGGACTAGAAATGAGTCTCCCCTATATAACATGGATACTGGAATCTTGACCTTGTAGATGGAAGGACATTGCTTCCTCCAACAATACCCTAAGACAGACAATGACTTTTATCTGGTTCAGACAGAAACAATCAGGATGCAGAAGGACACAGTTCTTGCTGCAGTAATTCTGAATGATGTACCAAATCTTCCAGGAAGGGAGGATTTAAGATCTGGCCTCTCCTTAATATTAACAGTGGGTTAACTTAGACATTCCTCAACACAGGATGCCAGCTACTATAAATCCCTTTGCAATGCACTTAAATTTATCTCTAAGTTGTAAAGGAATGTTATGTGCTCAGGTCAGCACTGTAGAGTCCCCATGGGAGTCAGCTGAAATGCAGGTACCGCAAACTTTCCTTTTTGCCCTGACTCTCCTTGGGAATCTGGCTTCTATGCCATGTGTCCAATTCATCCATTTTTGAGGTAGCTACATTCCTGTTTCCCCAGATAAGAAACTAAGTGCACTGAAGATTGCGGAATATTTGAATGTCAGAGCAATGCAGGGTCCTATAAGTGCTTTGGCTAAAGAGCAAGAAAAGACAGGGAAAAGCAACGAGTTCCTGATGCAAACAGCACCCAACAAATGTGTTATAAGATATGCTGTGCTTTATACTAAACAATTCAGCATGAGAAAGTATGGGGCACAAAATCATGAGGACAGTCTCCTAACAAATGAGTAATTAATTCCGAGTGTAATCTGCTCCCATTGAGAACAATGTACTTGTCTCTGTAAGACTTTTAAAAAAATAGGAAATAATAGAATCTCATAATTGCAATAGGTAGGTATCCACCTTGGTGCTCAAATGTTTAATTATTTTCCTGCTTTGCTGGTATTAAATCCATACTAAGGCAGCTCAGAAACCTCCTCCAGCTGAAGCCGTCACAGTAACTTTCAGTACTCAATAGGCAGTTCTGAAGAGAGGTCTCCGCACACCTGATTTCTGTCCTGCCTCATGAATGGGGCCATCCCTTGAGCCAAATCTTCAGTTTTAATGCAAAGAGAGCAGCTTGGAAAGGCTTCTGTCATTTAGAAGGACAAAGAATAGCCAGCAGCAGCAGGAATTGATGGTGCTCTGCCTGTCTGTTCTTTCAGAAAGAAGAAGAAACTGTAGGGAAGGATGGCTGTTCACAGCTGGATGGGAAATGAATAGTATCTGGAAAATATACATAAATATTTTGGGCATCTTTTGACAAAAAAAAAATTTGGAAATGCAGCAGTTTAGTAGCAACACAACTCTAGTGAACAGGCTCACATACAAACACACTTCAATAATATTATCAGTAAGTCTCAACCAATTAATTGGCAGATTTCTAATACCATCATATCAGTATACATGTAGGTCCCAGGCTTCCAAGATTGTTTCCTTCCACAAACTTAAACATCCCCAGGAAGCTCTCACATCTCCTGCAAGTTTGACGGAATGATGGTATGGCTATGAGCTGTAATTATGAAAAATATCACTTTTATTTTTTTCCCTGTAAAAATTGGGTGATAATTTGCATTGAAACCATATATTTGGAGATCATATATTATATGATACGTTAGAACTACACATTAGCTACCTGTGAGTTTTCCCACCTTGTATTTCATTTCTCCCCGCAATTATATGGCTGTAGGAGCACTGCAATATTTTCACAAGAGAACAAATTTAATCTGGAATTATTACACATTCATTGAAAATATTTGAGCCTGTAGGTCATGAAGTGACCTTCCAACTGCATGGGAGGCTTTGCATATAGATGCTATATGGGTGGGTCTCGAGTGACCTTCCAACTGCATGGGAGGCTTTGCATATAGATGCTATATGGGTGGGTCTCGGAATAATGATGTGGAAAAAAAGAATCTCTTTAGAAACACAAGTGTACACTTGCTGAGAAAAACATAGTATCTGATAATAAGGATAAGAAGCTGTTGGTTGTTGGTTTTTGGTTTTGTTTTTTTTTGAGGGGGAGGGAACCTCTTTAAATGGCAGCTGAGTTTGTTGGATCTTCTGAAGGAGTCTACAGTTTCTCCAGTTGTGTCCACATGCCCCACAGAGCTGTTTAAGAAGCACCTAACTGGACTCCTGCTGAATTGCAGATTTGAAGTGCTCTAAATGTAAAAGCTCTTTATGAGTCACAAAACCCACCTTCATAACAAAGGAGGTCAGACTGAGATAACCTAGCAAAGGGTTTCATCACACTTAGCTGAAGTATGTTATTGCCCTTTTAATAGGCTGTGCTTTATTTCTGCCCTTCTGGTTTAGGTTAAGTATAAATGCTTCTCTAATAAAGTCAGTAAAGGTCATCTTGGAGTTATTATCTTTGTGGAAAAAGTACAAGCTGTGACACTGTGTCCGAGCTTGCTAAATCTAAAGTATTACCATAACACTTTTGGTGAATCTTGGCATTCGGGCCTATCAAATATTTCTGAGCACTAATCCATAGGTGTCTTGTTGGAAACTCTTTCAGACCATTGAGAAGTAAGTTTCCTTTGTTACTGTGGTACTTGCTGAAGTTAAACTCATTTGTAATATGTCATTCCATGAACCTGTTTAAGTTGCAACCTGTAGTATATAAACAAAGCTCTTTGACAACTACTGAAGAATAGCATTGCAAAAGACTTGCTTTTGTAAGAAACTGGTATTTTCTGTGGTAAACCACTCATACAGCACTGATAGCACTGATCATGTGGCATTTGCATATGAGAAGGTAAATTCTAAGTAATAAAAAGTTTGAAAGGTTGAGAAACATATTTAAAAAATATTTTAACAACATTCAGTATGGTTTCTTAAAATTGCACATATGAAGACAAAATCTTTGAGCACGTTTGTATGTATTAGTTTGTTGTAGCCAGCAGTCTGGCATCCACTAGGTTAACATTCACTTTTCGGGTACTGTAAGAAAACCACACAGGGAAGAACATGAAAATTATCCAAAGTTTATAAATCATGATGTAATGAGAAATTCTGAAAGCCTTTAGTTTAGAAAAAGAAGGAGAAAGAAGGGGATATTAAAACCTCCAAATATTAAAAATGTATACGATCAATTATTGTTTAAGTCTTCACAGAATATAAAAAGAAATAGTCATTTTAATGTACATATACAGTATATGAAACATAAAATAGGCGTTTTATATTACATATTTAGACTTGCGTATTGTTAAATGTATTTCCTAGGGAGATTTTGGAATTCCCATTATTGGAAGTTTGAGACATACCAGACAACTGCCAAAAATGAGACAAAAGTACTAATCTACACTCAGAATAGGAAAATGGGCCTCCTGCAGCTCAGATTTGTGATGATAGCAGTTAGGAGAATTCATTTAAACTGGGATACTTCTTTTCCTGTGGTCTGGGATTTTCTCTGGGACCTACCTGTCTGTAACACGTTAGGGCTCTGGTCTGCCATGTTCTTGGAAAAGGGGCTATCTTCTTTAGGCATTTATAGAAAAAAGAACATAACCTGTCTCCATACCCATCAGTCTTCCACCTGCTAGACAAACTAGACAGAAAGATGGTGGAATCAGAATGCATTGTGTTCTTTGTGGAAAAAAAAAAGCATCACATAAGAATGCTGACCACTTACATTGCTGTAACTGGTCAGGGTACCAATCAGCCAAATTACTCCTGTGGCATTTCATCCTGCATACCTTTGAATACTGTTTTGCATTTAACGAATAAACCAGGCCTAAGCTGATAAATTTTGAATTTAAAGTGACATAATAAACATTATGTAGAAGTAATGAAGATGAAATTGGGACAGGATAACTACCCCACAGGTAATTGGGATAGGTTCTTCCTTGTGGAGAAAGCGAGGGTGTTTTCATTATCAAGGTATTGAATGGCTTGGAACTAGAGCAGCTAAATTGTTGTCTATAACACCAGCATTGAGACTACTGTTGAGAGTTTTAGACTACTTTTCAGTTTTGGACACTGAAACTCTTTATTATAAATGGAACATTCATTTCTGTAAAGGACAGGTTTCTCAAAGGTCACTCTTTCACCATGGAAAACTTCCATAACAACTCAAGATCAGAATCTTGAGAATTAGAATCAGAAATGTTATATATTTCCATTCCAAGTCCAAAAAGTTATTGTTTCCAGCATAGCAAAGTATGGCAGTATGTTTCTAAAGAAACTACAAGCTCTCAAAACATGGTACACTTCTTGCACATTCAGTTTTCCTTTAAGAAAGTGAAATTTAAAAGAAGAGACCCCATGGAATAGAAATTAGACACCCTACTTACTGCTGTATTGGAAGGTATTTTAACTGTACAGTAATATACCATTAAATGTAGGCATTAATACTGAATTATTCACAGCGAGCCCAAACTTTGAAGTGACAGGTACAGATAATTTATTTGTTATTGACTTCTGCTGGAATCATTGGAATAACTGCATACTAGAAAAGGTTGAATTTGAAGGAGGACAACATAGATTTTAAAAAGTTCCTAATTTTGAAAGAATTATCTTTTCTGTTGAGAACTACAAGGTCATAACCAAATCAACGAGGAAATAATGACATCCTTGGTACACTGTACACTATAATGTACAAGAATTTACAGAAGAAAATAAAATATAATGTACAAGAATTTATAGAAGAAAATATGATGAAAGGTTATGGAATCTCTTCCACATGCTTGTTAACACAAACTTATCATCAGGATGTTAATGCCTTGAGCATACAAGAACTGAATTTGCCTGGTTTTGACCTGGAAGGTAAATGTAATGGTCTTGTTACTACCATATCCATCAATTCATTGTGGAGTTGTAAGTAAACATTACTTCAATCATTTTGTTCTCCACAAACACACTTTTTTTTCCTCTGAAATAATTTAGATTTTTTTTCAAACAGGGTGACTAGTAAAATTTTCACCATCTCTCTCTCACTGCTATATGTGTTAACATATGGGAAACATATCATAACAATTATTGCTTAGTCTTCTAGCTCTCAGTGTCATCAACTTTTAAATACCCAGTTTAATTAAAAAGTGCACATGTAAGGTCACATTCCAAACAAAACCATTTTGTCCTATTTGGAAAGTTAGTTTTAATGATTTACTTCTACTTGAAAGAAATATACTGGTTACAGTCTGTAGACTTGGATCTAGAGTCAGACTGGAAACTTGCATAAAAAGGGTTATAGGAGCAATTAATGAAGCCAGAAGGCTAGTCTTCAGTGTGACCTGGAATCCCTATCAGTGCTACATTCACTTGATTAAATTAGTATCTGTGACAGGCCAGGAGATGTGTGGCTTTGGTCACAGTGTTTTTATTGTCTTTACTTTCAAACTCTATTCCATTTCACCAATTGATTTCTGCTGCTAATGTAGACTACCATGCAATAAACAGGCATAAAAAAAGAGATCTTAAAGGCTCTAAATAATTTAATATTAAATAAAAATTACTGCTCTGAAAAGCCAAGGTTTCATATACATGTTAAATTTAATGCAAAGCGTCAGCACTTTGGCTGTGCTACAGTTATAATGTCTATCAATGAGTTGACTACATACAAATACATATGCACATATGCAAGATCATATTTATAAAGTACATAATACAGTATTACGTGATGGATCTTTTTGAATAACCTTAGATGTATACTGAAGGTAACATAATTGCAGATTTAAAGACTTCATCCGAGTATGGTTAGTTAAGATTATACAGTTTTTCTTGTGGCCAAGGTAAACAGGTTTAAGTATTCATTACATTGTGATATTGCATCGTTACACGTGAGTTGTTATAAGAAAAAGTTTCTTATTTCCTAACCGACAGTTGTTAACCAGTCATAGCCAAACCGCTGAAGTGAAACACTTTCATGTTTGAGAGCATTTTTTCCTTTTCCTTTTTTTTTTTTTTCCTGAACAAAGCTGTTTTTGAGATGTACTGACAAACTCAGTAGAGATTATCACAGGTTTAAATAACATACACATTTACACATTTTGTGCAAGCACTATTAAGAAGTCACGACTATGCTTAAGTGAAAAGGCTTCAGATTTTATTCTGAAGTTCCAGCTCTTGATTACATTGAAACTATTCTAATTCTCCAGATTTTTTTGTCATTTACGGATTCATGTTACGTGCCTAGAAGCACTTCTGCATGTGCTTGAAGAAAACTGTCCCATGAGAGAGCCCCTTGCTATATTACTGACTGATGACATCATTCAATCCCTTTTGTCAACTAATGAAACTGCTGTTCAGAAACTAACTGGGTAATTTTGGAAATACAAAGATTAAGTGCTGAAGATCAGTGTAACTGATGACTGATCATAAAAACGTGGGTTGAGTTCTGGATAAAGAAACTTCAGTACTGAAGCTTCTGTTTGAATTGAGGATAACAGATTTGGGAAATGACATCCTTCAGTGGCTTATGTTTTTTTAAGGTTGTTATTTTTCAAATTTCAATTTAAGCTGAAACTGTTTCAGACTCTCCTTTTTCCAGGACAAGCCACATAGGAAATCCTATGCAGACCCTCTGCAAGCAAAAAAATGCTCTAACGTTGGGGGATTTTTTTCCCCCAGACAGGATACATTATTGCATACTTGACCTCACTAGGTTCTTACTAGGTTCAAGTCAACCAAAAAACTGTTCTGCTTTTAAACCTGAAGAGCAGTAGTGCAAATCCACTTTTTAGCACCAGGGAGCTATGTCACTTTTTTGTGATCTTTTGTTTAACGAGGAAGATTCATCACAGACACCAATTTTGTTTCTGTAATAAAAAAAGCAAATGAGTGCAGGTGTTTGGGTTTTGTTTTGTTTTGTTTTCTTGGTTTTTTTATCTCGTGGGATATTCGGTCCTCTCTATTTTGTCCGTGCACAGATTTCAGTATGAGAATGCACACGGTCTATAGTGAAGTTATTCACTGTAATCTATAAATCTATTCTCTCATGTGACCCTTGAACGGTAACCACACTCTTTAATGAAGACTCTGAACCACAAAAACCTCTGAAGTATATCATGTAAAGCTGTATTTGGGACTACAAAAAGCAGAAGTGAGTGTTTCTGCATGTACTCTGAGCTGAATTCTGCTGAGCTTTGCAGTTGTAAAAGAAGTAATGTAGATTCATTGCAAGATCTTATAGTTTGAAAGTAGCACATCAGCAAAGCATACTAATGAATGTTTCACAGCTGCAGTATTGTAACTGAAGAGGCAAAAAACACATTAGAAAGAAGCATGGCTGAATAAGGATGTCTCTGTAAGGAGACATTCAGTTATATAAGGATTCAGTTCTCCAATACCTAATATATACTATTGTTGAGGAATTTGAGGAAGAGAAATTGGGGGACATTCAAATTCTACTTATTACTTACAGTCTAAATGTCTTTTAAAGCACACATACATGGATAAATGTCTCAAAAAATATTGTCCTCAAATTTCAAGGCAAATAGTGGTCAGACAATAACAGCTGCTTATTTGATATGAGTATCTTTTAATTTCCTCTCTTTTGAAAGTTATATATTTTTTACAGGTCTGGTCTAAAACTTCAGAAGACTTGAAACTGAATTGAATGGCAGTGAGAACTTGAGGGTGGGACAAGAAAGAGGAAAAAGTATAGGGATGCCACAGCTGTAATATAATGTATTACGTGCTTTGAAAGTTCTGATAGTTTCCAGCTGAAGACATCAGCATATGAGGCTTACAAGGTTCTCCATGACCCAGATTATCACCCAGGTGCCTAGGCCCAGGTTCTTGCTCAGCTGCATTCTCATTCCAGATCGAAGTGAGATAAAGGCACATACTTTAAAGCTTTTCTTTTATTCCTCCTTCTGTGGAAAAGTTATGAGTTTGGAGAGGAAAAATCACTGGAATCCATCCTAAAGAGAATGCACAGTGTGCAGTTACATCCCTCACCAGACACAAGGGCCAGACACCAGACACCATCCTATTTTTATTCTTTGTCTGCTTTTCTGCTGCCACATTATTAGGGATAAAAAGTAAATTATCTGTCCTAGGTAATTCAGAGAAATTCACATAAGCAGATTCCAAGTTGCTTAATATTTTTAAACTTTTCCTGCTTTTCCAGTGCCATTTTATAAATATAAAAAAAAAATAAAATGATATGACCTTTTCTCAAAGTCATGAATGTAGAAAAGTATGTGTTCAAATGAAGACCAGAAGTTTCCAAATCAGAAAAATGTATAATACTACTAATAATAATCACCTGTGGAGTCAAAGCTCTTATGTTGCATGCCCTCTTCATTTCTCCATGTGATTAGATTCTCTCATTAGAAGGAAAACCATTTATCAACCTCAATGTACAGATAATATGATGATTGATGGCTTTGCAACCAGCTGTATAATATGCAAATGTGTGACTTTTTAATATTTTACAAAACATGGCATGCATACATGGTTGTTTTAATCCCTTTAACACTCACATTATAAGCATGCCGTGTACCATTTTCACAGTAGGACCACTGGACCCTCTCTTATCAAAACAGACATGATTTCATTAACAATTCAGCATAAATATGGGGGGGGGGGGGGGTTCTGCTGTCATTTTCATAGTACATTTGAGTAGCAGTTCTATATATGTAATTTTTTTATCTCCAGCACAGATGTAAAACTTTACTATGAGTATGTTCACTAAAATGTTCAATATTATTAAGACTGTACACATTTACACTTACTAAAAAATAGAAAAATCCTGCCACCAACTAGAGAAGATGTTATTTTTCCTTCTCACCTTACTTTTGCTGCTGTTTTTTATCACCTATAGCAATGTAATGAACAGATGCAAGGACTGTATGGAGACAGCAAAGCAAAGTCTGTGGCTCATGGGAGTCAGCCACTGTCTCCCACCAAGGGAAAGCTTGAGGGTAATGTATACTTCATTCTGAAGAAAAGTAGGAAGAGGAGGATGACTTTATAGAGCCCAGCACTTGACAATTTTCATTTGGATCAGGAACTGGTGAGACCATAAGAAAGTAGAAAAGTTGAAAAGATCTGTTTGACATTTGTCACATCTTTGAGGTCCAGTAGAGGAGTCCCAGAGGTAAATGATCTAGTCATGAGGAAGTATCTCTTATGACAGCTAAAAACACATGCATAGTCTAGCAAACCTTCAGTTTTGGTGAGAGAAGCCAGTATATTCATTCTGGTTTCCTCCCATTTTACTGACACAACATATTCAAGATTCTTCAAGAGCAAAATTAAGAAGAAGAAAATTGCAGCACCTGAGATGTTCAATTTCAAAACTGAAATGTCAAAAAAAAAAGATTTTGTTTTGTGGAAATAATAGGAGTTGTATAGATTGATTTTACTGCAAACCTCCCTCTGAGCCTTGAAGATTCTCTATGTACTTTTGAGGTTTTTAGACTTGCCTTTCCTCCAAGGACTTCTTTACGACTTCTAGATTTCTAAGAGGGAAAGATTAGTCTCTCTTGCAAGATGGTGAATGTTGCTTTTTAAACAGTTGAATAATTTGACATTGATACCATAAATTTCACTGTGACATTTCCTACCATGTCCATTTCTTGCAATAGATACAGACCTGGAGTTACAAGGGAGCAGAGGGTTGGTGGGAATCCCCTGTAACAGAGCACTCTCAGTGCTGCAGCATTGATCTACCTAAAATGATAATTTGACACAACTATATACCCAAATGTACATGCTGTACAAGAATACCTTCAAATTCATTCAACTCAGTATGAATATGACTTTGAAAACTGTCATTTTTGCCCTCAAAAAAATATCTGCCTTACATCTCCTGTTGCCCCTGTCAGAAAACACACTGGAAAGACTGGAAAATAGTATACTCAAGACCATTTTATCCCTCACAGTGGTGACTCAATCATCCTGTTTTTCCATCTAGTGGCAATACAGCTATACTCAACCAAACATTTGAAAAGTTATCGTCCAGAGTCCCCCAGATGAGGTCTAGCTGCACCTTTTTCTAAACAGAAGACTAAATAAGGAATTGAGTGTCATCAGAGGTTGGGTTGAGATGACTATTACCGCCTTCAGGCACTGAGAAATTACTAGTGCCTGCATGAGTGGTGATGAATATCTAGCTTTGACATCAAAGGACTGCTCACTGGCACTGCATACTTGATGAAGATTGTGGTGGATGGTTAGCATCCACCACAATGTAAAATGATGAGGTGGCTCTGCATCTTAGCTGAGGGTCTATGCACCTGAGCCTGTGAGACAGGACACTTACCCCAGTGTTCAAATCCCTTCTTACATCTCTCCAACATTGTCCTTTTCTGCTCCTTTCTGGAGAAGATGAAAAACAGTGAAGAGGAAAGAAAGGAGGAAGGTGAGAATCTACTATTTTTCCAAGAGGGCCTACAGGAAAGTTGGGGAGGAACTCTTCAATAGGGAGTAGTGTAAAAGGATGATGGATAATGGTTTTAAAGTTAAAGAGGGTAGATTTAGATTAGATATTAGGAAGAAATTTTCGACTCTGAGGTTGGTGAGACACTGGCTCAGGTTGCCTAGAGAAATTGTGGATGCCCCATTCCTGGAAGACCAGGTTGGATCGGGCTTTGAGTAGACCTGGTCTAGTGGGTGGTGTCCCTGGCCGTGGAAGGGGCATTAGAACTAGATGATCTTTAAAGTCCCTTCCAACCCATTCCATTCCATGATACGATATGATATAATATGATATGATATGTTGTTTTCATATGAACATCTTTTCACTATTTTATGATACAAAAATGAAACAAAGGAAATTTCTTTTATCTTTTAAAGAATTTTTCCTGTCCTCCAAATGAACACTGCCTCAATGTTGATATAGATGTTGATATGTTGTTGTTGGTTATATAAAGTCTTAAAATAATTAAGGCTAAAAGGAATCCTTTGAGGTTATCTAGTCCTATCCTCCATTCAAAGAAAAGACAGCTAGTTTAGGTTGCTTAGGGCCTTGTTCAGTCAAGTTTTGAGTATTTCCAAAGAAGAATAATTAATGCCTGTCTGGATGACTTATTCCATGATTTGATCACTTTCATGATGATAAGTTTTTCCTTACATCTGGTCATAATTTCTGGCATGAAAACTTGTGTCCATTGCTTCTCCTCTGTGCATACCTCTGGAAAAAGAATATTTCTGTCTTCTTTGTGCCCTTCCATCAGGTAGTTGAGTAAGATGTCCCTGAACTTTCTCTTCAGGCTGAACAAATACAACTTTCTCAGACTGTCTTTGTATAATATGTGCTGTAATGTGTGCTACATGCCCATAATGTTCCTTGTGGCCTTTCACTGGACACTGTCCGGTATGTAAATATCTTTTTTGTGCCAGGGAGCCCCAAAAAGAGTAATTCAGCTGCCATCTCATAAATGTCAGCTAAAAAGAAAAAAACCCACATCTTTCTGTCTACTGCCTACACCTTGCCTAATGAATCCCAGTATGCCAGTATGCCACCAGCCTTCTTTGCCACAGAGTCACCAGTTAGACATGGGGACCCCCGGAACATTTCTCCAGAAGCTCTTCTCTAACTAGTTGGCCTGTACTATTCTGTGGATAAACACGTACAGGATACAGGATTTCATTGTCCCTTTTGCTGAACTTCATGAGGTTCCTGCCAGGTCATGTCACCATGCTGTCCAGGTCCATCAGAATAGCAGCCCTGGCCACCAGTATAACAGCCAGCCCAGATCATCAGTTTGGTCCCATCTGCAAGCTTGACTCCATCATTTGGGTCAAAAACCATGAATGCTGTTGCTTCCTGAGGTACATGACTAGCAACCAAGCACCAGCTGGTCCTTTGAGCCTGTCAGTTTAAGCAATTTTCCACCCACTCTATATATTTATGCAGATGTCATCAGTTTGGGTGTATAAGTATACTGTGGGAGATTAAGCTGTAAGATTTGTGAAAATACCACAAGTCTTGTGCATTTTCCTGCATACTGCAGCTTTCTTCTAGAACAGAACTGCTGTTGAAATCACCTTTCCTTAGTTTCAAAAGGCTGAAGAAACTTCAGGAGAGAACCAACTATATAGGCCCCATTCTGCAACAATTCAAAACATTCTTAATGCTTTTAATAAACTTCAAAAATGTTAATAATAGCAGTTAATTAAATGGCTGATTTTAAAAGCAGTACTGATTACAGCTAGTATAAGTGTTTTTAAAAATAACCCTTTGTAGCACTACTGCCATTCTGGTTTTTGCCACTCATCATTCTGCTGTCATTCTGCATTCCAGGCCTCACTTTGTCTGCCAGGCTCTTACAGAGCTGCCACAAAGAGTCTGACATTTAGCCTTTTCTCTTTAGCTTTTGTCAGTCAACCCTGTTCCTTGTCTGAACTCCCCAAATGCACTTTGCAAACAGTTGGGTAGTGTCAGGCAGACTATAATTGTGAGATTGACTCTTTCTTTCTCTCCAGAAAGCCTGCAATTATGCCAAGTGTAACTGTTTGCCTACTTGTCTTATAGCCTGCCTATCACTTGCTTGGTACAGGACAACCTGAAAACTCTCAGAAAATGGCAGAGCCAAGGCATTTGTATCACTCCTGGGAAAACACCTGACAGCTGTTATGTACAGCCCAAAGTCCAGTAAGCAGGATGACAAATAAGGCAATAGAATCAAGAGAAGAAAACTTGTTTATGGCTGTCAGAAAACAGATTGGGCAGAAATCCATGCCAGTTGTGCCAATCAGTGTTTCAATTGGCAGTTCTTTAGTGTTTAGATGGTTCAGATGCATCTCGCTGGTAGACTGGGATATGTTCTATGAGTCGAGTGACTTCAATCACGTTTTTGCTGATGTACCTTTATTTGTAAGGAAACTGTTTCCAAGACTGGAGGTGCAAGAAATGACAAAGCATTACTGGGCAGTAGAGAAATCCTAGTGAGCATATATTTTATACCTATATAACTGAGCACTCTATCTGCTTCATTTAAAAATGGACACAAGACTTCAAATGAGAACAAGAGACAGGTTGAATTATAGTAAATAGATGCAAGAAAGGGTATGTCTTCACAGAATTCAGAAACTTAGGATACTGTTTTCCTGGAATGAAACAGAATGTTCAAAATATAGAAAGATAAACTTAAATCAATGATATGGAATTGATATCCAGAAGCTTTGGAAAAATATTTTTTCTGGAATTAAACTTTGGACATTGTCCTAATTCTGCAGAAGATTTTCTACAAGAGAATTATTTGTATGGCATGCGTGAAGAACACACACTGATGAATAAAACCTTTCCAGTTCATTATAAGATTATCTAAGGCACTACAAAACTAACTAGCACAGAGACAATAGTTCAGAAAGGGACAACTATATTGCCAAGCAGTTCTTACAAAAATTAATTTTCATCTGAGGTTGACTACCCACTCAGCTAGACAACAGGAACAAATAAAATGACGGTTTTTACTCAAAGTAGTTCAGGGTCTACTAAGGGCATACAAAAGGTAGAAGTCTCTTCCTCAGAATTACCCCGCTGATAAAAGGCAGAGGGAGGATTATAAGCATAACTTAAACACCCTTTTCAAGTCGCTAAAACTACTTCCCAGAACAGCCACAATCTGGAGTACAACACTTAGCCAGATGTTGTGGAAGCATGGATAATGACCGTAAAAATGGGCTGCTAATAAGCTGAGCATGAGCTTTTCTGACAAATGAGCTGTTAGGAAGCAGTAAGCTTGCAGCAGGTGAAGCTTTCTTGAACTGAATGTTAAGATAGCCTAAGTGCTCTGCACCAGTTAAGGATGCTGCTTGTGGAGCTTCAGAGAACATTGGCCCTCTCTACCCTAGACCCTCTCCAAAAGAAAAAAGATCCATTCAGTACAGTGATGTAGTTTCAGAGTGAAACCCCTGATTGTTCCCACTTACCATATGCTGGCTCAGTTCACAGACTGTTTTTTTTGTTCATGATAACCAGGCCTCTTTTGGACAAAGCTAAAATCAAAGCTCTGCTCCAAGTGTGCACCAAATGTTCTCCCATACCTAATGAGGACAAGAGACTGAAGCAAAGAGAGGTAATTCAGAAAGCTTCAATCATGTGTTGTCAATACCAAACTAAATCTTGGCTAGAGTAAATCCCTAAATCACATACAGGGAAAATACAGGAATTATAGCACCAACTGTTTTGATTACTAGTCCATTTCTGGTTTTCTGAACTGCATCCTGATATAGAAAGAACTTCAGTATCAAAAAAAAAAAAAAAAAAAGATCCCTTTTCTAAAGTCTTCTAAATTTGAAGCCAGGGGTAAGAGGCAGTGGAGTACAGCACGATGAGAAAAAAAGCTTCTGAATTTTGGGAAAAAGTTTTTCCTCATGTCTACTAAAATAAGACCTCTTTACAATGCCACTAGCAAAATTTTATCAATTGGCATTTCTTTATATTTCTTTAAATATTACATTTAAGATTCAAATATACATAGGTTTTATGTTTGGCACTTTACCTGCATTGATAGGCCATGAAGTTACTTGTACCCATGAGAAGCTTTCTGTGCATGGCTTAGATTCATTTTAACATTTTCCCAGTGGCAATATAAAAAAAAACAGCTTTCTCTACCAGGCTAAAAGAATGCAGCTTTTATGCCTAAAGTTATTTTGGGCAGAGTAGCTCTGCCAAGAGGGAGCTTATTATAATGAAAAGTGAGTACATGATTGAATTCTTAGCAGACTCCTTTAGAACATCAGCATACATAAAGGTTGCATACTTTAAATAACACTTATTGGAGATATTTTTGATCCTACACATATTTATATTTATGTCTATGCACAGTCATGCCCTGAAAGACACATGCCCTCCCTCCATTCCAAATGCAGTTTTTATAAGAAAGCAAAAGAAACTCCATTCTTTGGGCCTTCAGTTCCAGTGTGTGTTTAGTAGGACTCAACTCCAGACAGTAACAGGAGAGTGGACTGTAAATTATAACCTCCTTGGCAGTGAAAGAGAAACAAAGGTAGTATTTCTGTATATTACCAAATTATGCATGATTTTTAATAAGAACTTGAAGTTGAAGGTGCAGAGTTTGAAAGGCCTCAGAACTGAGGCTGTCAGCCTTGCACTCTCTGCATTTGTCTGAACCTGCTTGCATTTTGGTTTTGCTTGGCCTAGCTGTAACATCTGATTTATTCTAAACTATGACTTTATTATTCTTTTTTTTTTAAACTTTTATTTATTTTTATATTGCACAACTACAGTTTTATACAGTTGTAAGCAAGAATTAGTTAATATAGATAATTAGGACTAATGATGCATCATCAGGCCTGATAAACAGAGGCTTTGGGAATTGGAAATATAGGAAGCAATCCAGAATAAGGCATGGGATGATAAGGCATAAGTGCAGGCACACAATTGGTCAGATAAATATGTGCAGAACTGGAGCTGGATAAATTTGATTTCAGGAATGTCAAAGGAAACAATAAAATAATTTATACCATATTTGAAAGGCACTGTATGTAGTATATATGGATGCAACATGGGAGTTGCAGACCAATGAAGTAGCAAAGTTGTAAAAATGTTATAGTAAATATAAAAATGACCACCAGTGAAAACAAAAAACAATTCTATAATTAGACTGTTGAGATTCATGTTCAGTTATACTAACAAGAAATGCCTGACATCGTAAATAAGTTGTATTTCTTTTTTGCCCCAAAACAAGATTGCACAAACAGTTGAACAGAATCTCCAGGTCTCAGGCAGATCTTTGTCAAAGACCATTTCCCTCTGTATGCTTCCTCAAGAGTATTAACATTAGTGCTACAGAAGTAGCACTTTTGATTGTGCACTGTCATCAGCCAAGTTAAAAAACAACATTCCTCCCACCTCCTTGGGAGTGTGGCCATAAATGGGAAAATATTCACAGTCTATTCAGGACTTTAAAATTAGCAGGTTTCAGTGGAATGCTACAGGAAACCAGGCTATCCGAAAAAAACAGTAAACGCTATGCTGAAGACAAACCAGAAAACTTCAAATCAAATACCACCACCCCCATGCCTAACAGTGAATAAAAGGCAGCAAATCACACACTATACCCCATGAAGCCATCCTTTTTTTTATACTTTGTGTAGCACTAGGGAAAAAATCTTGAGTATCCTTTCCTTGGAAACCAATTCAGATGAACACTGAAATCCAAAAAATGAAAGAAACCCATAGCAGTCATAGCTTTGCTATTGGAGGTCCTAGGAGTTCACCATACTTCCTTTTAAAGTACACCAGATACATGTCTTATACAATGCACTCTAAGAAAAAAGCTCTGAGAAATTTTGGCAAGTAATGAAAGTCAACTGGAAGTGACTGAGGACATCCACTTTATAAACTTGTGAATACAGTTTTGCATCTCTGTTCCCTAGACAGCACTGGTATTTGCCTTGGGGAATGGCTTCATATCCTAACAGAGCTATTAGCAGTTGAACAACCTTGAAACTGGGAATATTTGAAGATATCCCTGTATTTTCTTTCACTTTATCTATCAAAGAATTTGATGTAGTTTTCTCTCTCCCTGGCTGAAACACAGTCAGCATATTTCAGACTGCAGACCTCACTTTTGCCTTCCCTCAACCATCAACTTCAGGTCTGTCACAAATTTTCCTATCAGTCTCCTGACTGATTAATGGAAAGGAGCAGATGTCCAAGCCTGTATCTATCATGGCAGACAGCTCCCTCTGTTATTTACCTGCATGACAAGTGTGGCCCTACCTTGCACTGGAGAGCCCAGCACCAGAAGGAAAAGCCTGGTGTTGACCAAGCTGTCTGCCTACATCTGCATACTGAAAGTGCACATTCATGGCGGCAGCTGCAAGGTAGTACCTAATTATAGACTGGAACTAGTGCCTGGAACAGCACAGAAAAACTGCCACTATGATACAGGGTGGTAGGTTCTTGTGGAAAGAAATTCAAGTTTCCTTTTCTTTTCAGACATACTACACATCTTGTACAGATATTTACATGTGTTTAAATCTAAATCAAGCAGGAAGTCCCTTGTACTTGCACAGTTTCCACAGACCTTTAAACATGCAATACTGAAAATTTACTATGAATTGGTGAGGGTAGATATGGGAAAAAAGAGGCAGTAACAATCACTTATAGCTTAGGGACAGGAAAGCAAAAAAAAAAGAAAATTATGTGGTGGAAACAAATATGTTGGATTACGTTTCCATAAGGTATAATGATTAACTTCCAATAACTAGTGACATAAATCAGTTTTTGTCCTTGCTTTTCTGGCTACTCAGAGTCCACAGAGCTTAGGAGATGTTGAAGAAGAGGTATTAATCCAGTTCTAATCAGCATAAATCCTCTTGTTCAACAATGTCTGGAAAATATTTTTATTTAACAACAAAAATATCCGCAGAACTTGCTTCCAAGATTCTCTTTTTATACATATAAGGGCAACTCCTTCTAGCATAAAAACAAGTGACCCAAGTAACTGCTGCACTCAAATAAGGTAAGCACTCCTACAGAAAGTCTTATTTAATCTAAATACTTCTTTGATTGAAAACATTTTGTGTGATTTATTTAGAGTTTTAAGTCACACACTCTTAGAAAAAGTGCATCTGTAGACCTGAAAGACTGGTCTACAGTTTTCTGCAAGACTCATTTAAACCAATTAAGGATCAAATCTTAAAATCATAGAATCATGGGATTAGATAGATAGGATAGATGGGATCTTTAAAGATCTTACTTTAATCACCTCACTGCAATGAACAGGGTCATCTTTAAACAAGTCAGGATGCCTTTTCTTTCACCAAAAAGAATCATAAATTTGAACTTAGATCTGCCAGTATCTTCTATACTGAAAGTTATAAACATTTTGCACTGAGGAAAATTATAATTTTATAATGTGACATCAGATTTACAACTTTTTTTTTTTTTTTTTTCCTGATGAATTCTAGCCTGAGGCTTGTTTTAAAGCTGTTATAAGCAATGTTTAGTTCCAGGCTTTTAAATACATATTTACTCTGGTACATGAATGCTAGTCAAATCTATTTTTGCAATCAGTTTTTGAAAAGATTTAACCCATTTGACCAACCTCCTTAGTTATGTGAACAGAACTGATTAACCTTCATGATGGATATAATATACTTATTCTTGGGCTAAGACTGGAGATGACAGACTGAACTCATCAACAGATGGCTATAGTATTAGTCTTCTGACTCCAGCAGCATAATCAGCACGACTATAGTTCAAAAACTGTTAATTTGTGAACCCTTTGTAGTTAGGGTTTATGTGTGAAAATGAAGAGGTTGCATATATACATTCTTCTTCTAAAGAGCAAGGATAGATCTAGCCCCCAAAGAAGTGTGAGATTATAGGGAGCATTATTAACAGAATATCTCCAATTTCCTAATAGAGAGTATGTTAGTAGATTGATAGGATAGAAGCAAATAGTTTCATACATGAAAAATAAACTGATGGCTGTTTTCAAAAGACAAAACCTTTCAAAGCTGTTGGATAACCAAGAGAATCATAGAATCATAGAATGGTTAGTGTTGGAAGGCACCTCAGAGATCATCGAGTTCCAACCCCCCTGTCATGGGCAGGGACATCTCTCACTAGACCACGTTGCTCAAAGCCCCATCCAACCTGGCCATAAACACCTCCAGGGATGGGGCATCCACAACTTCCATGGGCAACCTGTTCCAGTGCCTCACCACCCTCACAGGAAAGAATTTCTTCCTAATATCCAATCTAAATCTCCACTCTTCTAGTTTAAAACCATTACCCCTTGTCCTGTCACTACTCTTCCTGACAAAGAGTCCCTCTCCTGTAGGCTCCCTTCAGATACTGGAAGGCTGCTATAAGGTCTCCCCGAAGCCTTCTCTTTTCCAGGCTGAACAGCCTCAGCTCCCTCATCCTGTCCTCATAGGAGAGGTGTTCCCATGACCTGCTGGTCATGCTTCTTTTGATGCAGGCCAGGATACGGTTGGATTTCTGGGCTGCCAGCATGCACTGTCGGCTCATTTTGAGCTTCTTATCCATGACCACTCTCAAGTCCTTCTCCTCAGGGCTGCTCTCCAGCCGTTCTCTGCCCAATCTGTATTTGTGCCTGGAATTGCCACGTCCCAGGTGCAGGACCTTGCACTTGGCTTGGTTAAACTTCATGCCATTTGCATTAGCCCACCTCTCAAGCCTGGCCAGCTCCCTCTGGATGGTATCCCTTCCCTCCAGTGTGTCAGCTGCACCACCAATCTTGGTGTCATCAGCAAACTTGCTTAGGGTGTATTCTATCCCACTGTCCATGTCTCCGACAAAGATGTTAAGTAGCACTGGTCCCAGTACTGACCCTGGCGGGACACCACTTGTCACCAGTTGCAAGTGTTGGACATTGAGGCATTGATCACACCCCTCTGAGTGCAGCCATCCAGCCAGTTCCTTACCCACCAAGTGGTCCATCCATCAAACCCATGACTTTCCAGTTTGGAGACTAGGATGTCATGAAGGGACAGTGTCGAAAGCTTTGCATAAGTCCAGGTAGATGACATCCATTGCTCTGCCTCTACCCACCAAGTTTGTGTTGGTATCATAGAAGGCCATTAGATTTTTCAGGCAGGATTTTCCCTTGGTGAAGCTATGTTGGCTGTCTCCAATCACCTCCTTATTTCCCATGTGCCTTAGCAGAGACTCCAGCAGGATCTGCTCCATGATCTTGCCAGGCACAGAGGTGAGACTGACCGGCCTATAGTTTTCTGAAGCAGAAGTCTATCAAATCATACCTCATCTAGCCATAAGCTCATTGGATATTGACTTACTTTATGGTAGGGTTCTGAGAATCTAGTAAATAGAACCTGGTTGTTAATCAATAACTGGGCTTTCTTCATGTTCTAGACACTTTGCAGGTAGAGAATGGGATTGGTGCTTTGGAAAAGTTGCCATGCATTGGAGAGGTGGTTCCTACTCAAACCAACTCTTGCTGAGCAAACATTACTATATCAGGAGAAAAACTCTATTCACTCTAAAGAGAAAATTCCGAAAAGAATAATAACAAGTGTCAAATAGCAAAGAGCTGTTGCAGAGAAAGATATTTCTTGTTTTCTTTGTCCATGGTTTGTAGGAAAAGTAGCCATGAGTTCTAATCACAATCAAGAAGATTCAGAGTCGCTAGAAGTAGGTTTTTAATGGAAACATAACAAACCACTTCAATAGATAATTCAGTCCCTCTGCTGCCCACCCTTATCTCTGTTAAATCATTAAAGATGTTTAAGACTAGCTTAGAAAGACCTAAAAGTGACTCTCATGAATAATCCAGTATTACAAACCTTGCCTTACTACCAAAATGGTAACTTTTCCTGTTATTTCTCAGTTTAAAACACACTGTTTTGTACTACACACTGTACACCTGTGTTATTATGCAGACAGCAGAGTACTGTTACAACATCTTCAGAAGGAGAAGACTCAGTGATAGTAGAGTCAAGAAATTCCATGGTCACATCAGAAGCAGTGAGAAGACCTGAGCAGCAGACCCTTCCTCCTGTGAGGAAAGGAGAGTACTCATCCAGTTCTACTGTAAGCATATCCTGTGTGTAAAATATCTAATACAATACTTTAGTAGAACACCTATGATACATATGTTGTTGATGACACCTGAAAGCAGTAACAGAGTTTTAAAGTGACCTTTATCAATAAATTGATTTGCCGCTCATTTGGCCAGACACTTATTATCTAATTCATTTGGCTATCAGTCCCTTGTTAATGAGACTACTCTTCTCTTAAGAAGTTACAGTGTAATTCAGAATTGGTTAATGAGCATAACAATATTACTTCAGTTTGGAAACATTTCTAATATAGGTGCCCAGTCATCATCAATTCATGTAGTTTTCACTTAACATTAATTATGATAAATTAATTCACTTTACAGTTATGTATGATATGCAACTTAATTTAAAAATTTTTTCATTAATTTTGCAATTAAAATGTCATTATTGTAAAATGTTACCTAGTTTCCAATCTCTATTTTTTTAAACTTTATTAGATTTTTTTTTCCTAAATATAAAGACCTCAGGAAAATCCTTAGTTAAAAATGCCATGTAAGCAAAGCCACTTGTGCTAGGGTAATCCAGTTCTAATGGTAGTAGCCTGGGAAACACTTTCACAAAGGCAACTCAATAATCAAGCAAGTATAAAAGCATTTATGGAAACTATTCCAGCAACAGTGTTCATACAATGCACCATTAGCATATGCTTCCACCTTGCACTTCTCTTATCCTGAGATGAAAGAAGAAGTTGAGAACAACATAGAATAAAAGACATTTATGGTAAATATTTCAGGTAAGATGAAATTAAATAAGAAGCTTCTGATTAACCTCCATAGCTGCTGAAGTTCTGTCTGTAGTGATTTTTATCAATTTATTTCCTTTTAATAAAAATAAATTAACAACACAATGCACAAGCTAAATGGATATCCTATATACTACCAGGGACTGGCTAGGACTCTCTTCATATTTCCTCTCATACATTCATATTTCACCTTTCATGAATCTTATTTCTAGCCACCTAAGTTTACAGCAGAAGTAATGGAATTAGAAGTAATAGAATCATGTAAGTTATATATAAACATACAGGCAACTAACATCCAAATGCATTGTATATCTGTGTAATTGATTACCTTCACATTTAGATATAAGAAATCTTAAGCAACAAAGACTAGTAACATGAGAAGGGATTTTAGCAAAACCAATTTCATAACAAGAAAAAGGTATTATTTTTTTTTTAAAGTGATATTACCCTCTGTCTGTATCTAGCAACAAAGGAAACATGGAAAGTAACTTCACCAATGAAATGAATAAAAGACCAGCATGTTATTAGTTGTTATTAGTGCCCCAAAAGAATTTATTTTTTTCCTTGGAGATACAGTTACTTTTTATAAAAAAAATGTAAAATGATGAACTCATGCATGCCTATACATAAATGATGGAAAGAAGTGCTGTCCTTCCTGATCGGCCCATCAAACCTGTTGCTCCAGAAAGGAATGCTAATAAGTCTTCAGCCTATGTTTACCCTGAGTAAAGATCTTAGTTCAGATCCTCAAAAAAAAAAACAACCCAAACTTCTCCTTAAAGTCCATTAAACATATGGTTTGTAAGAAAGTTCTACTTAAAAGTAGTAATATGTGGAAAGTGGAATTTGTTGCTTGAATGTTAATATGTTCTCAGTTTGGTTCTGTAAGTTCATGTCCAGAAGTATTCAAATTCTAAGCCAATATTTTTTAGCATCCAATTTCTATACTTACAGGTTAGCATAGCAGATACATGTTTATAAGTATTTCTCTTTTTGCTTGTTTTAGAGATTTAATGTCCTTAAATGTGAAAGTCTTTGCATATTAGGGCATGGGAATAGGGAGGGTCCATCTTTAACTATTTCAGAACTGTTACTGTAAGTAACTAACCTAACCTAACTAACTACTGTTACTGTAAGTGACTAACCTAACCTTCCGTAAGAAACGGAAGTTTGAAATAAGATGGTATTTTTATTTATATATTGAACTGGAATACAAAACACACACAAAAAAGCAAAACAAAAACAAAAACAAAAACAAAAGGACCCCATTAACCTTCCAATGAATTATAATGAAATGTCACAGCAGAAAAAATAATGAAGTAATTTTGTGGTCTACCTTTCTATCATCTTTTAGGTTGTGGTGGTTTGGTTGGGATTTTTTTGTTTTGTTTCTTCTTTTTCTTTTATTAACTGAAAACCAACATGTCATTCCATCTCAATATTGCAAAAAAAAAAAAAAATGTAATGGCCATCTGCCATTTTCTTTACTGAAAAGAAGCGATTCTGACTGCAGAGAAGTTTACAGCGTTGTAGTTAGGGCATTCACTTGGAAATTGAGAAAGCCAGATTCACATGACTCTTGCATCAGTTCGATCAGGGACTTCAATCCAGGTCAATGCTGTAAATAGCTGACTCTTTTGCTTTATGGGATAAGTCTCTTTTTCTTCCGCCAAATGGGTGTATCTCCCATTCCATGGGGAATGAGGATGGTTGGGGTGGTAGCAGAGAACCTAGATCTAAGGTCTAGATCTAAGATGACCACTAAGGTGAAGGTATCATTGCAGCTGTTGCAATTCTGCAGAAATGTCTCAGCTTCAAGAGTAGTGTTTTACAACTTAAAAACCCATCAAAACTATTTCTAGTAGTAAGTTCTCTCCTCAGAGGAATCTTTCTGCAGTGTCTTTTAGGTTAATGATGATATACATAACCTAAAAAAATGGTGTGATATTAGAACTACTGATTTTGGTATAAAGCACGCTGAGTCTATGCATACTATTTCTTTGTTCAAGTGTGGTTCTTGCACAGCTAAAAATCACTTCTGTGTAAACATATAATAATACAAAAATGCATAAAGTAGATCTCTTGCTCCTTATTTTGTAAGTCCATGTTTAAATATCTAGATAAAAAAGTAGTATCCAAGACAAACACAACCTTACCTGTAAAGTTTTCCTCATTCTACCCCATAAATATTTGACAGCTAATTGTCTACTAAAATATTTGGCTTCCAAATAAACTGCTACAGTAAAAACAGCTTGTATGAAACTTGATTGGCAATACTTTTTCCTGCTTCCCAGAAAACAGATCTTTAGCACCCTTTAAATATGAGCCTTGCAGAGTCATAGGTATTAGTATAGAAGAAATAAGCTGAGCTGCAGTCAGTTTTTGGACCAAATGAGATATAAATGTCATGAACAATAAAAAAATCTAAAACTACTTTTATATAAATAAAGATCTGAATCGTCTACAGTCAAACAACACAGTTGTCAGTAGAGGTGCATTAAGATATTTCACCAAGAAGTTTTGGCAAATATTCATTTTAACTCTTGTGGATGACCTAATTACACTTAATTTTATCTAATCACACCAGAACTTGCTTTGAAAGTTACCTTTCCCTATTTAACTTCAATTGTATCCTGTGAGATTGCCTCAACTTGACTGTCTCATCATTTCACATATGAGGAGAGATGATACTCTGCACAGCAGTTGAGGTCTTGGTTCCAGACATTGTTCAAGGAAGCTTTAAGGAGTAGAGTGGGGATTTTTGTGTGTATGTCTCTCCTTATTGTTGTCTTAAAGAAGTAGGTTGTGTAACTTTTAACTGTTCCAAGGACAAAAAGCCACAAAGATGTGCAAAAGGGATTAAACCTCTTGCATGATTTCAAGCTTTTTTCTTTTAATTTTTTTTTCATTTGTGGGATAAAGGGATGAAATACTTGAGAGTGATTTATGTAATCAGGTTTGTTATTGAACTCTCTGAAATCAAAAGTGGTTTGCTAGGGAGGTTGGCTTCATAATGCTAAAAAACATTCACAGATTCTGTGGTCATGAAAGGAGGACTGATCCTTTTGTGAATGAGTTTCAGGATCTAGAGATGCCTTCTATGACAAATTTTTTTAAGCAAGTGCATGTACTGAAATGTAGAAAATAAACAATGGTCATCACCAGCTCTTGCTGTACTTTAATCTAGAACAGGTAGCAGATTTTGTGTTTTTTTTCCACTTGAAATGATTCACCAGTCAACAGTATAAACCTCTTTGCTCTGATTCCTGTAGCAAGTATCTTAATCAAGACCTGGAGTTGATTCATTTTCATAGAAACTTTGAACTATTCTTAACACAGAGGCAGTGACTGAGGTGTTCAAAATATCCAGAAAACATATTTCATTTTGTATATTATTTGCCACCATTAAAAGTATAGCCAAAGCAATTATCTTACCTGTATAACGGCATAGAGAGATAACAGATAGAATCAACCTTTAAACTAGGATTGAAGGGGATGGGGATGAAAGCAGGATAACTAAAGAGGAGCCTGGGAGCAGATTACCAGTGATGGTGGGTAAAAGTGCTAGCAAGGTCTTGTGGCCTGTTGCCTCAGTAGAGGTGAGTGATCGTAACCCATGTGGTAATGACATGAGGGACAGTGATAGACTGGCAACCACAGAAGGGTCTGAGCATGATCAGGGAGGTGTTGGGTCTTGCCCCCCCCATAAAGGTGGCAGGAAAACTAGCCCAGCTAAAGTGCATTTACACAAATGCACGTAGTATGGGCAACAAACAGGAGGAGCTGGAAGCCATAGTGTGGCATGAAAGCTATGATGTAGTTGTCATCACAGAAAAATGGTGGGATGAATAAAATGACTGGAATGCTGCAATGGATGGCTACAAGCTCTTCAGAAGAAACAGGCAAGGAAGGAGAGGAGGAGGAGTGGCCCTGTATGTTAGGGAGGATCATGAATGTGTGGAGATAAATGAGGGTAATAGTAGAGTTGAGTGCCTGTGGGTACGAATCAAGGGGAGGACAAACAAGGCTGATATTGTTGTGGGAGTCTATTACAGACCACCCAACCAGGATGCAGAGGTTGATGAAATGTTCTATAAGCAGCTAGCAGGGGTCTCAAGATCACTTGCACTTGTCCTGGTAGGTGATTTCAACCTACCAGATGTCAGCTGGACACACCATATAGCTGAGAGGGAACAGTCTAGGAGGTTTCTGGAGTGTGTTGGGGATAACATCTTGACACAGCTGTTGAGTGAGACAACTAGGGAAGGAGCACTGCTAGATCCGCTGTTTGTAAACAGAGAGG
>VZRU01014258.1:0-20950 GCA_013398155.1 Pedionomus torquatus
GATGTTAAGTGCTTGATCAAGTGCACGTTTGTTCACCCCAGAGAAGGAAATTGTCCTCCTAAAGCCGTGCAAGAAACTCCATCTCACTCACAAGCAGATGTCTACAGTCCTTCAGTGGGCAGCCAATATGGACCAGCTTAAGTGTAGATGAAGATACAGACCTCAAAAGTCAGCTGGGATATACAGCATTCAGTTTTGGGTCTCTCACTACAAGAAAGACATTGAGGTGCTGCACCGTGCCCAAAGAAGGGCAACAAAGCTTGTGAGTGGTCTAGAGCACAAGTCTTACGAGGAGCAGCTGAGGGAACTGGGATTGTTTAGCCTGGAGAGAAGGAGGCTGAGGGGAGACTTTATCGCTCTCTACAACTGCCTGAAAGGAACTTGTAGTCAGGTGGGTGTTGGTCTCTTTTCCCAAGTAACAAGTGATAGAAACAGCGTCTAAACAGGGAGGTTTAGCTTGGACACCAACAAAAATTTCTTGACCGAAAGGGTTGTCAAGGATTGGAACAGGCTGCCCGGGGAAGCAGCTGGGTCAGCTGGAGGTAGTTAAAAGATGTGTAGATGTGGCGCTTAGAGACATGGTTTAGTGGTGGACTTGGCAGTGTTATGTTTATGGTTGGAGTCAATGATCTTAAAGGTCTTTTCCAATTTAAATGATTCCATAAGTCGTATTTGAGGGCCAACGTCGGTACTTTGTAAATAACAATTATTCTATCAAGTGATGCATGGTAAAGATTGGCAAATGAGGGAAGAGTTCCCAATTACTTTTTCTTACGAATTCAGATATGCTAATACAGCTAACTTACAGCATGTCGCCTTCAGCTTTTTAAATTGTTTTGTTACTCTTCTATTTTTGTATGCTCCCATTGTGCATTGCATAAGGATCATTTATTCAGTGAGGAGACGGTGAGGGAGACTGATGAACCTCCATTAAAATGGAAAACATGAGCCTGGAATATTTCATGTTAAGCATAGAGAGAATTTGTTTTCTGATGAGAAATAAAACAGACCCTTGAACTTAAAAGTCAATGACAGAAAAAAGTCAATGACAGGAAAAAAAAACACATGAAGATATGATTTATAGTAGTAAAAGAAAGTTATTCAGGAGCCAGTAATTTTTCAAAAGGATTAACAGAGCATATGCAGCATTACCCATAATGAGGGTAGGATGAGTACAGGAAGCTCAATTTGCATGCTATTTAGATTCAACAGATAGTTACACTGTTGATATCTAAAGTGCTGTTGTTGTGACAGTAAAGGTAGAGGTCCTGTACATCCTCTGAAAATTAATATAGTTCAGAGAAAAAGGTAAAAATTGCAATCCTTTTGGTATGTAATAGAGTTTAAACTATACAAGAAGGATGGTCCTTTAGACGACTAAATTTCCCTTTTATCATCAGGTCACAGGGGCTGGCTAAAAAAGGCATCAAGGTAACTTTTTTAATTCAGATCTATCTACTTCTGGGATTCAACCAGAAATTTAATGCCAAATGGAAAACAGTAGGTAAGCATGAAAGCTGAAGTAATTTATCACTGCTATCTTTTCAATAGATAAGCATTTCTTTGTTTGAACAAATACACAGTACAGTACATGAAAACAGAAATGTTTTGAACAGCACAGCTTCCATAGGGCTTCTACATAATGAAATTTCAGAAAACATTCAGTATAAAAGTTTTGGTGCACAAAGACGATTATTAATTTTCCTTCCACATGACAAATAGATAAATACCTCTATACGAAACACAATTTTAAGTACCACACACTATTCAGGTTCATATTTTTCAATGCTTCAGAAAGCATGAAGAGGTGTACTTAAATTATTAATTTCTCAGCATATAAAGTATAAAAAGCCCAAACAATTTAACTGAAAGACAGCTCAGTTGATAAATAATAGCAATTGTTTTTCCCTAGACTGTCACTTAAAAAACGCAACGTTGATTTTGAAACAACCTGCTTTCTTTCCATCTCAAACATCATTACTAGCTGAAATGATTCCTCAGACCCTCCTGATGTGACCTCACTGTCCTGCATTTGTGCTGTCCACAGCTCCCATATCACCAAATCCATATTTCCATTTTAGTCATCTCAGTGATCAGAATTTAACGTATGGCTCTTTGGGTAGAGCCTGCCCCATTCTAACGGCTTTGGCTCAGCAAGATAAAAAAGAATAAAGAGCTGTATAGTCCTTTCTCCTCCCCTGATGCATATGAGGGAGAAATACAGTGACAAACTACGTACAAAATGCAGTTACTATGAATAACAAGTAGAAAATAAGGTGTTAGCATTTGTACCTATCAGATAAAATGTACAAGATTATAATATACACTCAGTTTTTAAAAGCTGATAAAGACAATTGCAACCTGGAAGCACCAGTATTAGAGGAAATAAATTATTATGTGGGTTTTCTCTTGTTTTCTATGTGATTAATTAAAGGGAGCCCGGTATCTATTGTGTTTTGACACCAGTGTCAGATGTGACTGCTGATACATTAATCCAACAGTCTATCAAGATGGAGAAGAAAAAAAAAAAAAGCAGCTCCAAGTAGAACTAGATTTTGTAGCAAATCAAACCCACTCCTTCTACCAAATGTTCACATGAACCTAACAAATTTGAAGAAAGATAGAAAGGGCGTTGCCCAATCAACCCTTGGCCTGCCACCGCTAGTAGCTGTTGGAAGGAAAAGGAGATGGGTCCTCTTAAGAATAAAGGCAAGCACTGACACTAAGGAAAAAGAGCTGTAAGGCTTGAACAAGAAAAGTCAACAGAAACAATCCTAGAGATTCTTCACTGGGTTGCTGAATGTTCAAGGAAAAGAAAGAGCTTACAAGGGAGAAAAGGAAATGCCTTTGGAGAAAGGATGCATTTTACAATGGGAAGGAAATTCCAGGGAGGACTGGGAGCTAAATGTGGAAGCCAGCTACAAATGAAGCTAAATCAGTGAGAGGAGAGAGGAGCTGCAGAAATGCGCAGTCTCTCCCCTGTTTAATTTCCATGTTCACAACAGGAACACAGAAAGTCACTTGACTTTAAAAAAGTAAAGTTCTAGTCCAGGCTAGCATGTCTCATATGGCATTTCACATTGTCCTAACTCCACTTGGCCCTGGGCTTCCAAAATTACTTAGCACCGGTATTCAAAGTTTAGGGTAAAAGAGATCACTGAAGAAGACCATTCTTCTTCTGGTCCTTTTAAGACGTCTTGACTAGAGAATGTCTTTCCTGCATGCTTAAATTCTTACAAAGAATTATTATTGAGCTTTTAATTTATGTCCCCCAGAGCAAGCAGGAGTGAAGAAACTTGACCTATGGGCGGGCAAGTTTGTCATGTGCTTCTTGAGATATTCAGTACTTACAAGTGCAGTGAAGTGTACATTCTTCCATGGATGATAATCCCTTGCTCCTCAAGGAAAGACAGTGAAAAGAGAGTTTTTGGCCTAAAATGACACAGTTCTGCACACCTGAACAGGCAAAGCCTGGTACAATCCCAAACCAGTCTCCAAAGAGACTGAGCAGCTCTGTAAAGAAGGCTTCACCAAAGACCTATCTAGGAGTGACAGGTGGATAGATGGGCCTATGGCTAGGCAATATCCACAACGGAGGCAAGAAGTTCTCAGTGATTTTCCCCCTTTCATATTTTTTATATGGCAAATGTAAAAATTTTTGTCTGCTGAACTGGTGAGGAGAACTGCAAGAAAGATGATGATGTGGCATAATGAGGTTTCAAACCAGACAACAACACATCTGCAGTGCAAGAAAGTTATAAAATCATTTTCTGAGTTGCCTCTGCCAACTCGGAAAGAAATGCAGTCTCTACCAACAGAATGTATTGCAGCAAGCCCCTGTGCTGATTTAGGACGTTAGCATTTACCTTTCCTTATAAGCCATCAGAGAGACAATCATATATTGTGTAAATACAGTGGGGACATGGATTAATTTCAAACCTATCACATAACCTGATGAGATTTCCCTTGAGATCTCCTAACACTCTGCTGCACTGTGAGCCATTATTTCCGTACTTATTGGAAATAACGTCTGAGCCTAGGCAAGGAAAAATATTCCCTCTGAGAGTTGTCATGACGGGAGCGGAATTAATTCTTATTGCCGCTGTAGACTTTGAGGGTCTTTTCGGCATTATTAGAATGTACCCCAAATAGTATTTAAATCCATGATGATACAGTATAACATGCAACAGTATCATCTGGGGCCTCCAATTTGGAAGTATGCTCCCCGGCTACATATACTGAACACAGGTCAGATTTCACCTGCAATTTACATCAGCTCGATGCAACTCCATCATCTTCAGTGGCCTTGCTGCTGGCTCGCATCAGTATGGAGTCGGAACTGGATCTGTGATATAACAGAAGCACTCAAGATCCTTTTAAGATCCAACTTGTTAAGGAGTTAGACCTTAATCACAATGAACTGTGATGGTAGTTGTGATAGTGCAGCAGATAAGCAAGACGCTTTTTTTTTTTGTTTTTTTCCTTGCAGTTAAATCCGCTCACTCTTATTATGGAGTTTTCTTATCTATTTTAAGCGTTCTCCAGATTGTTACCAGATGTGGACAGATCCTTCTTTGCTTCACTATGAAACCAGCCATGCTGACATGCTTCACTATGAAACCAGCCATGCTGACATCTCTGGATGTATTGAAGACTGAGCTATATTATAATAATTTTTAGACTTNGACTTTTTACGTTTCTTCGTGGGCAGCAGTGACTGAGTAAAACCCCATAGTATGGGTTATAGCAAGCCCATCTCATACCCAGCACCACATCTCACAATGAGATTGCTGCAGCTACAAACCCATCTCTGCCAAAACTTTCATGGGAAGCCGAGGCACAGCAGACTTCCCCCTAAGGCCATGCTGAGACCTGACTTGTCCACTTAATTAGCCCCTTCACCGTTCTAGCCAAAAAGGCTGAACATGCAGCTGTCTACAAACAGCCTGCCAGTGCCCAGCAGCTTTAAATATATATATCTATATCTTTATCTAGCTCTACTTCCCTGACAGAAACAACCATAGGCCAGAAATCTCTTCAGCTGTTGTCCCCTACCGATGTCGATGCTCCAGTGATGTCTGTTTTATGGATCAATGTTGATTTTCATCCAGGATTTTGTAAAGCTTTGGGGGAAAAACCTCGTGAAGGGGAAGAGAGATACTATTTCTGAATCCAGGGCAGCCTTTTAGGGATTTACTCGAAACTCAGGCACAAATGCAGGATAACCATCTTTTTTATTTAAATAATCAACTTCTGTGTTTAGCAGGAACGTAGATAAACACACTTAAGATTTTGGCTCACTTAAAAATTTCTCACTTCTTATAGCTACTGGTAACACACAGCTAAAATACGCTATTCCGAGGTGATTCTAACAGAAATAATAACAAATCATATTTACTTCATTATCTTAATGTCTTTATAATTTTGTCACATCTTGCTTGAAAAGATAACCTCAACTTTATTTCTTAAATAATATGATTGATGCTGACTTAAAAGCAGCCACTTTCATCACTATCACATGAGAAATCTCTGGGGGATTAAACTTTAGGAGACACTCTCACAAAAAAGAACTGCCTCTTTTATATCCTTACTAATTAAATTTAATCAATTTACTAGTGCCCTGGAATTGCAGGTATTAAAGAAATAATAAAATCCCTGAGCTCTTTTGCTTTGTGTGTGATAAATGCTACAATCATGCTCTCCTTTTAGGGAAAATACAGAGGAAATAATATTAGGTGACAGTGAAGTTCATAGCAGCGGGTCAATTGAGATTGTCAGGATTCATTAGCATGTGTGTGACTGGTAAATAATCGACTTAATTTTAGGTTGAGTGACATATTTAGAAAACTACGAATAACCTTATTTCATGAATTTAATCAACCTTTGCTCTTCCCTGGATAGTTCAGTGTACATCTGCAATATTAAGTTGGAATCGACTCTTTGCTCTGTAGACCTCACAAACACCAGCGGTTTGCAAACTTTCAAAACCAACAACTCTATTAAATGCTGGTCTCCAGCAAGGAGTTCAACACAAATAAAGCATTCTAATTACAGAGAAAACCAAAAAAGGGGAAAAAAAAAACAACCAAGAAACCTGAAGAGGAAGCTTTCTTTAACTGACATTTTTGGCAGATTAATGCTGAAATCACGATTTGCTTTGTCTCTAAGAATAACAATGCTAAACTCTGCAAAATACCAATGCAGAAAGTTTATTTTTCTGGAAACTTTCCAAAAAAATAGCTCTTGCTTGACAAAGTTAGTCACTCCTGGAATGCTTCTTTGCGACACTCTTAGCCCAATTAAATCACATTACAGAAACAAAAATCGCACTGCATGTGGATCTTCCAGCTTTGCCTTCTGAAAAAGTCTGTTTTCAAAGTTTAGCTTTATTTGGAAATAAGTCACGATTCCTAACTAATGTAAGCTATTCATTTATTTTTCATCAGATGTCTTCTGATCTCTTAGCAAAAAGTTTCTCTTCATTTCCAAAAGACGTTCTATTAATGCTAGATTTTGTATTGAACATGACAATATTTAGGTGCCACAGTGGGCTTTTCTATGTAAAATGTAAGCTGTGAAGATATATGCTTGCAAAAAGGGCAATTACTCTCTAGTTTCGTATTTTGAATATGCAAACAAGTTGTTTGTGGATTACTAGCAGCTACAGCTTGGGCTCTGACACTTAACTGTTTGTTATTAATACGCAAAGCAATTAATGTAATTATAAATATGGAAAAGAAAAATATCAACACTATTTACATTAGTGAGTTACTAGGAGGTAAAATACTTTGTCAGCTGTAATACAATACAAATTGCTGCAAAGCGTTTAACACAATTATAATACGCATATATTCAAAGCGCTGCAGTTTATATTCTAGGTCTGTCCTCTTGGGATCAATTTATGATACTCTACGCTGGGTGTCTTGTCTTGACAAAATAATGATACTTTGTTCCCCTGTCACCACACTGGGCTACCACACGCTTTATGTATGGGTGGGATGACAGACCCAAGGATCGCAGAGTGACTAACGATACGCATTGCCGGGATGTAGGGGGATGGGAAGCTGGAGCAGTGATTAGCATCTATACAGAAAGCACCACCACACCTGAGCGCTCACCTGCCTCCCCAATTCAGAAACACCTTCTTCAAGTGCACATAGTAAAAATGCACAACAGAATCAACGGCAGATTGTACCCACTTCTTCACTGTTGGCATCGGTTTCTTGAGTGTTCATACTCAAAAAACCCACTCAGACATTTGCCATCTTCACCCCATGCCTGCAGCGACAGGCAGCAACTCTGCAATAGAGCTTAAGGAGGTCTAAATAAATCATTCTTGCAGGTTGGCAAGTACTGTAAGGTGGACAAAACACACTCACATCATAAGGGGACTGTTGCTTTCTTAAATACTCACAGTCACTAAGCCATTTAAGTAGAAAGACTGATTTCATTCTCCATCACTTTTTTGCATTTGGAATAAAATTTGTGTTCAAGCATTACCGGTCTCACAAACAGTGAGCACCTCTCCTATGAAGACAGACTGAGAGAGCTGGGGCTGTTCAGCCTGGAGAAGAGAAGGCTCCGGGGAGACCTTCTAACAGCCTTCCAGTATCTGAAGGGAGCCTACAGGAGAGCAGGAGAGGGACTCTTTGTCAGGAAGTGTAGTGATAGGACAAGGGGCAATGGTTTTAAACTGGAAGAGGGGAGATTTAGATTGGATATTAGGAAAAAATTCTTTCCTGTGAGGGTGATGAGGCACTGGAACAGGCTGCCCAGGGAGGTTGTGGATGCCCCATCCCTGGAAGTATTTAAGTCCAGGCTTGATGGGGCTTTGAGCAACCTGGTCTAGTGGGAGGTGTCCCTGCCCATGGCAGGGGGGTTGGAACTCGATGATCTTCAAGGTCCTTTCCAACTCTAACCATTCTATGATTCTAAACAATTTGAAACAGGACCATTCCAAAGCTCCTTACTAGGGCTTTAATTTTCAAGTCTGACAGTAACACGCTACTGACATCCCCAATTAATAACACCCTGTGTTACTTAGTAACATACAGCACGTCTAGCAGCATGACTCAGGCGCAACAGTTCCAGTCAATTAGAAGACGACATTGCTCCCAGGTTCCCGGGTATCAAAGTGACATCCTTGTAACCACCTATTGTAAAGATGCATTTTCCAGCACTGCAGAGGGAGGCAAATGGCCGCAAGGCCAAGCTGGATCAGAAAAGGGAAGTGTTTTTCTTTCCATAACTTCAATACATAGAAGGGACAACGCACATTACTAAAGACGGCACAAGGCCTAGATGGGGAAGCAAATTGAAAATGAACAGGGAACCACTAAAAGCTGACACCTTCTGTAACCAAACTGAATTACTACTGCCCAGTTGGTACAAGCTGATAAACAGAACCACTTTGTTTCACCAGCTGCTCCACGGGGCTGCGCCAAAGCTCACTGGGAGCAACACAGTCCTTTCTCAATGAAGCCCCAAATAAGAACACGACTAGCATCTCTATCTAACTCCTGGCTGAGGGCTGTTATAACCTCAGCCCTGTGAAGTACACCTGTGAGAACCTCATGAAGTTCAATAAGGCCAAGTGCAAGGTCCCGTACATGGGCTGGGGCAACTCCAACATAAGAAGGACATGGACAAGTTTGAGTGGGTCTATGGGAGGACCATGAAGATGATCACCACAAAGATCATAGAGCACTCCTCCTGTGAAAAAAAGGCTGCAAGAGTTGGGGTTGTTCAGCCTGGAGAAGAGAAACCTCCAGGGAGACCTTATAGCTGCTCTCCAGTATCTGAAGGGCACTTACAAGAAAGCTGGACAGGGACATTTTACAAGTCCGTGGTAGTGATAGGATGAGGGGTGATGGCTTCAAACTGAAACAGGGGAGATTTAGGTTAGATATCATGAAGAAATTTTTCACTCTGAGGGTGGCGAGACACTGGCACATGTTGTCCAGAGAAGCTGTGGAAGCCCCATCCTTGGAACTGTTCAAGACAAGGCTGAATGGGGTTTTGAGCAACCTGGTGTAGTGAGAAGTGTCCCTGCCCATGGCACAGGCACTGGAACTAGATGATCTTTAAGGTCCCTTTGAATCTAAACTGTTCTAGCATTCTGTGATTCCCTGGTCCTGAGGAATGAATAGAGCAGTTAGAGCCTGATCCACATTCCTTTCATCCACATACGCCTCTCCCCTGAACAGAGCTCCCCTGCTCACGTACTCCAGCAAGGAGGAAACAGTTGTTCAAACCTGGCACTTGCCCACTGCGGTGTGGAAAATGCCTCTGGGGGGATCTTGTGAGCCATACGCACCTGCAAGACTATGAGCCACCTTCCTCCCCACTACATCCAGGCCATGCAACAGCTTGTGTGACCCAACTGCAGGGGACATCCAGAGCACTGCCCGCCTGGTGGGTGACTGATGCCCACTTTATTTAACCCCCAGCAGTGCCGGGGAGCTCCATGCCTTGCATCAGAGCTTTGCTGTATAGCTCGAAAAGGTACAACCCTTCCAGCTGAACTTCCCAGCTTCTGCTTGCTTGTCACAATTTAACGTTAGTTTCTGTGTTTAATGTTTCAGATTTGCGTGCAGTTTAAAAAAAATACAAGTTGAAGCGTGCCAGTTATTTCTCCAAGTTTTCAGAACACAAACTTTGCAGCTCTTCTGCTATTTGGCATAGCCTGCCACAGATGGGAGACAGATATCTGTCCGCCAACGTTTAAAGAGGACCAGATTTTTTTGTTTAGAAATTTTAGCTGTTTAGCACTCCCAGTTGTACAATCAGCCAGACCAACCCTTCCCTCAGCAACAAGTGCATACACGAATGAACAAGGGAGTCCACTGCCTGCACAGAATTAAGGCAGGCAGAGACGTCTGTGGCGCCCTGGGACTGCCGCGACGGTTACTTTTGGGAAGAAAGGGGACAACTTTTTCTAACCTGGCTTGGAAAGCTCTGAAACTCAGGTACCTTTCTGCCAAAAGGGAGCTCATTTACTAGAGAAGGACGGAAGGAAGGACGGAAGGAAGGACGGAAGGAAGGACGGACAGAAGGACGGAAGGAAGGACGGANGTTTAGCACTCCCAGTTGTACAATCAGCCAGACCAACCCTTCCCTCAGCAACAAGTGCATACACGAATGAACAAGGGAGTCCACTGCCTGCACAGAATTAAGGCAGGCAGAGACGTCTGTGGCGCCCTGGGACTGCCGTGACGGTTACTTTTGGGAAGAAAGGGGACAACTTTTTCTAACCTGGCTTGGAAAGCTCTGAAACTCAGGTACCTTTCTGCCAAAAGGGAGCTCATTTACTAGAGAAGGAAGGAAGGAAAACAAGGTTGCCCAGTAGCCACTTCAGCTAACATCAGCCAGGAAGATTTGCTATTGCTGAGTCCTTCCAACACAAGCCTGTGAGAGAAAGTTGCCCAACTGTTGCACGCTCTTGCTAAATCGGCCGTGCTCCTGTCCCAGCTGACAGCTGCTGATTTAGACTGACCTCAAATCCTCCAGTTTCCTCCCCCCAAAGAGTTCCAGTCGTTCTCTGCCATCACACCTGATCTTTCGCAAAAGTTTCCGCACCTTCCAGGCTTGTCACAACAACCCCTCGAGCCTAAGCCAAAGCCAACTTGACACAGCAGATTTCGTTTCTCTCGGCAGCACACATATGCTGCAAAGACTGCAGTTCATCACCTACGCTCTTCAAACACCGCTGAGCACGCTCAAGTGGGACAGAGCTTCTGCAAACAGGGCAGAAACTGTTTGATTTTTGGGTTTTTTTTCATAAAATCATAGAATGGTTAGAGATGGAAGGGACCTTCAAGACCATCGAGTTCCAGTCCTCCTGCCACGGGCAGGGACACCTCCCAGTAGACCAGGTTGCTCAAAGCCCTATCCAGCCTGGCCTCGGCCTTTTTTATCCTTTTAAATAAAAAGTTGCCTGCTTGAGGTTAAGGTCACAGTTTATGCTCAACGTGTCAAGAGCTGTCTTGTGTTGTGTCCAGAATTGGCACAGAAACGCTGTCACCTTTTCCTGGAACCCTGAGCACAGCCTGAAGATGGGGCTGCCTCTTCTGCTCCGCCATCCCCTGAGCCTAAATACTTCAGGGCTTGAAGATTTCTTCCTTATGCAGAAGGGTGGTGCTGCTGGGTGGTGCCTGCATGACTGTGTGCACGCAGGGAGAAGTTTCCAGGAGCAACAGAAAATAAGTTTACACCACAGAAGTCCTACAGCACTTACTGCTCTCTTCCTTTCTGCATGACGTCTTGGGAAAAAAAAATGAGGGAAAAAATGAATGATGACAACTGATGGGCATCGGGCAGTGTCTTGAGGAAAGCAGGGAAATGTGCTGCCCCACGGACAAGGGCACGGGTGGAGGGATAGGACTGGAGGCTGGTTCACTCCCAGATGGGGATTAGAAGTCGCAGGTGAACCAAGGCCACGTGCCCTATTAATAGCAGCAGCTTCCTGCTCAAAATAAGAAGCAGGTTCACACATTTGTTCTGCAGTTGGGTTCAGATGTAAGCTGCAACACAGATGTTCACAGGGCACAAAGGGGACACCCAGCAGAGCTGGCTGCAAAAGAAAATTTACAGGAATGACAGCAACTTCCCTCGTACAACAGAGTCTCTAGAGAGGCAGTAAAAGGGAAGCTCGTTCTACTATGATTTTTTTTCTGAAGCTCCTCCTTGTGTAAGATCCCAGTGCTGCCAATCTCCAGAGACTGAAAATGAATTTAAAAAAAAAAAAAAGGGAGGAAAAAGCAAAAAATAATGGGAAAGCAAAATAAAGGAGAAAAAAGAGAAAACAAAGCAGAACAAATGAGACCAAAGAAACCTATCACAAAGAATAAATGCCAAGCAGAGAAGTAAAGGCACATCTACGGATTTGAGAAATACTAAGGAAAAGCAATCAGAAACACTGCTGAGATCTTCTGCACATGCTCTGGAAGCATCATTAGACGTAGGACAGGCCTGAACACAGGTCTGAATATCCAGGAAATCCAGTAGTAACAAAATCATACATGCAGTGATCCAGGTGCATACCTGACTACATACATCAAATGGAGACAATGGTTCTTATAAGCTTCTGCCAAACAGCTACAGATGAAGCACACTATGAAAATATTTTGCGTTTTAGTTCCTACAGAAGAGGCAACACAAAAAAAAAATCCGTTTTTGTGGAGGGGTCTCCTACACCAAAAATTGCTCCTGGATTTTATTCCTTAAGAAGAGTTCTCTTTCTCCCCCATTATAAATCTCTTCAAACTTTTTTTATACCGATCAAGTTCAGCTATTACATCTATATCTTTGAGAAACATTTTTCCTCTTTAGAACTGAGACTCAAAAACTCATCTAGGTCTACAAACTCTTTAGAAAAAAATAAAACCTTCCAAATCTTCTGTTTCCCATTCACCATTGCTAGGAGCTAGGCAGGGTTTCAAGCACCGTAAAGCGTGACCTGACTTTTAAAAAAGAAATCACCTAGAAATTGCTTTACTATATGCAAGAATGTATTTCTGAAACTGCCTGAATATTTTCTGTAAATGTTCCAAGTGAGATACGAGCTTCACTGAAATACCTGAGAAAATTTCCCGGAACTTCAGTGTGCCCAAGCTTTCAACCCTTATGGCCCTTTTCTTCCACTATGTTGTCCCATTTATACCTTTACTACCTGTAGGAGTTACAAAAAAAAAACAACAGAAATACGGACACAAAAAAACCCCAGTTAAAGTATAGCCTTAAAATATGGGGGGTGAAGACTAGATCTAATTCTTCCGAGGCAGTGATTTTACCTTCAAAACTTCTTACTTGCTCACAGAGACTCACCTTTTTGTTCAGTCTGAAGTTAAATTTGTAAGTTTGTCTACATATTTCTGTCTGAGTAACTGTGAGCATCATGCCCTTCCCAATTTCTGCCACACATATACCACGTCCTATTGAAAATTCAGCCTGCAAAGATCCATCATACTGTCCCATTCATGGCAGCTGAGATTTATCAAGAGCTTTAAGAAGTTCAGCATTAAACTGTCAACAAAACTCACACATGCTCCAAATCATTCAATACAAAACATGAATATATCCATTAAACATACCTATTTATTGCAGATACTCTCCAAGTTTCATGAAGTATATAACTGAGAATTGCTTCCAGTTCAGAGTCCAAGATCTGAAAAGAAGATAATATATATTTTTAAGTCACTAAAGATATATGACTTAAGCATATAAAATAAAAGTAAATAAAAAATTGTGCAAAATTGCTATTTAGAAATGGGTTTATGAGCTAGTCCTTCTAAAGTTATCCATCACCTGAGAAATGTTTTGGGTGATAAGAGTGATGGTATGATAATTTATAGGATATTAAATTTCAGATATATGAAATTGGATCAATTCTCAGGCAATGTCTACATACAAGTTCAAAACCAGTAGAAAACTCTTAAAGCACATCAAATTTTCAAATAGCAATTTTACTACAACTATCTGTAATGAAAGAACAAAACCAACATATTGAATATGCAAAACTGCCAGTGGCATATTAGAAAATATAAATGATTGAAGACACTACAAGCATCCCTATATACATTTAAGAAATATTCTGCCTTTAGTTTGCAGCAATTCGATGGCACAATTAGGGAAACCACATGAAAAATCAGAGATATCATTATATGCATTATGCCCTTCTGGTCCAAAACTGCTGTTTCTGCTACAGGTGTAAAATGTTAGATGTACATTTTTGTAAGCATATGTATAACACCTAATCATAATTAGTTCCAGAGTCTTGGTAAATTTTCCTGGTGATTCTGACACAGTGACCCTGAGCATAACGCATTTGATAAGTCTAATGTGCTTATAAAGCAAAACAATGAGGAGAAGGATGCATCAGGAGAAAGAAACAGGCTCAGCAGACCAAGGAAAGACACAAAGGAGGAAAAAAAAGAGGAAAAAAAAGTAGTTCTTCTAGCCAAATGCGCTTGGTCCGATCTTTGTTCTGGACAATGACTTCTGAGATGACCACATCACTTTCACCATCCTGAGCACATGTTGTATTGAGTATTTCTGTGGCACCGTTAGCATCTTTGAATTCTGCAGCAGGAAACACTGTTTCGCACAGCACTGCCACACAGCTATAGCTCTTAAAAAAAAAATAATTAACGGTCCACATAAGAAAAAGTCCCGTCTCTTTCCTATCCCCACAATGTTGCCTGAGCTTTTGCCTGCAGCTGCCCCACTGGTACCCACCGCAGGATTCCCAGTGTAGGCAAAGTGAATCACCCCAGTGGAGTCGAGACAAATCAGTTCTAGAACAGCCTATACCCACTATGCATCAACGGTCACTTGGCTGGGAGTACCTATGTGCTCCATCTGAAGAGCAGGCATTTTCTTCTCCAAAAGCTTGGCCCACCAAAGGAGTCCTAGACTCCCTCTGTTCCCTTCTGGGAGCTGGTAATTTTCAAGCAGAGAGACAAAATGTAAATATCAGCATGGGTAATTATTTCGCTGCTCATTTTTTGCGAGATAATCAGACAGAAAGATAAGGCTTGTTCTAAGAAACAGAAGCAGTAGAAATTTTTATCCAGCAACTGCATGGAAGATACTGCCAATTCTTCTTACAAAAGCAACAGTTCGTTGATTTGTAGCTGCTGCCTAATTTCATGTGCAAGAACAATAATTACAGAAATTCCTCACTGGTCTTCTCTACATATTTTCAGGGAATCTCTAGGAATGTGACAACTTCTAGGATTATTTATTCTGGGCACAATGTTGCCATCCCTGTTGTTGATGTCAGCTGCAGAGAAGCCAGGCTCAGAAGCTCAAATTCCATCACAGAGAAATGAGTAACACCACAACATCTCTGCCCCTTGCATCTCCTACTCAATTCCCCAAAAGAGACTTCTACAATAAGGCACAGAGAAATCACAAAGAGAATGCCATTAAAGTTAATGTGAAAATCAGCCAAATATCGTCTCTAATAGGAGTGAGAGCTATTTACTAGGTAATACTGTTAAAAATCTGCAGGACCAGAAGGTGGACAAAGTTTACCCCTTATTTTCTACCGTAATGTCCACTTTTTTTTTTTTGCATTTCCTTCTACATCAACTACCTTTGTAACACTTTTTCAACATACATTCATTTTCCATGCTTTGCTTTCCCCTTTTACTTATTCCCCTCATCTCCTACCACTTTTGTAGCTGCCTGTTTTCATTTTCACTTGCAAGGCCTCTACAGCTGACTTCAAGCACTCATGTTACCACATCTTGACAGGAGCTACCACCCATCAGTTCCAGAATCACAGAATGATATAGGGTTGGAAGGAACCTCTGGAGATCATCTAGTCCAATTCCCCTGCCAAAGCAGGTCTTCCTAGGGCAGGCTGCACTGGAACTTGTCCAGGCAGGTTTTGAATGTCTCCAGAGATGGAGACTCCACCACCTCTCTGGTCAGCCTGTTACAGGGCTCTGCCACCCCCAAAGTGACGAAGTTCCTCCTCATGCTTAGATGGAACTTCCTATGTTCAAGTTTGTGCCCATTTCCTCTTGTCCTCTCACTGGGCACCACTGAAAAGACTGGCCCCAAAGCCAGCATGGGCCCCAAGGTGAAGCTCATCAACCACCTACACACACCTTCACGACCGGTAGTAGATTCCAGGGCTGAACTATGTCTGATCCTGCAAAACTTCTCGTAAAGGCAACCTTTGAAACGCCAACTGGGTGTAAAATTCTACTAATGTGATAACGCATGAAACAGTCTTGCTCAAAGACATGTCTTGAGGGATTGTTGACCTGAGAATTTCTTATGACATATTTATAGAGAAACATAATGAATTATTGCATGCCTTAGATAGCTCTACGACAGAAAGTTTGCAGCACAAGTTAAGAACAATTGTAAGTACATGCACACGATTTGCTGTGCATAACATTGGCAGTAATTATTTTAGAAGTGGCCACCCAACTGACTGTTCCAAAAAACCTCATAGATTTGCTTAAAGATGCCAGGGAAAGTTTTTACTTTTAGCACACTTACTATCTTTAATAACACCAGCTGTCGCTTCTACATACACATCATGCCCTTCACAGTTATCCCATATTCTGCAAACACCGAAAAAACCCCAAACCCTCCCACAGTTATTAACATCTGCTTCATTTAGTGATTCTGACAAACTGAAGGACAAAGGCATGATTTAACAGATTGCTCCGCATAAAGAAACAACGCAGTTCACAAAAGGATGCATCAAATGCCCCTGTCAGAAAGCTTTACAAAGCACGGCTTAATGAACGTATGCAAATTGCTATAATATATAAAATGCCTGATACGACTTCAGCAAGTAATGTGCTTATGAAGTCTAGGGAGAACAGGAAGATAGATCAATCTAATTTGTCTTTGAAATAAAGCGATTTGGTTTCCTCCAGGTAATTTCAATCTCTTTTTTTTTTTTTTTAACGTCTTGTGGCATGACAGCAACGTGCTACATACAATGAACCACCGCTTTAGACCCCAGAAGATGTGATTATTCAGTAGGAAAAGCTTTCTGCAACAGACAGACTGGAAGCACACTAGTACACTTCGGTATTTTCCTTCAATGTTTTGACATGCTGGCATTTTTAAAAAATTGTTATTTCCAAGCCTTGCTGCATTTAAACAGCTCCTATTTTTTTTTCACCGTTGCCTGATGAGAGCTTGAAGCCCGAGTGCAAGTCAGGCTGATATTTACCGCACAAGGAACTGCTCAGATATGAAAGCACATTAGAAAACAACATGCATCCAGGATGATCACGGCCATTGCTGTTTTCGACATTATTGATCTAGAGATCTGATCATTTTCTTTTCATCAAGGTCAAGAAAGAATGGCTTATGAGCTAAAATGATTTTCGATGAAAAATCCAACATTTTCCCCTCCTGACAACTGGAAGTTCTTTTCACCAACTTACTTAGAAAAAAATAATATGCATTTTCAGGGTTTTGTCAAAGAAGCTAAAATCCACAATGACCCTTTATGTATTATATGGAAAAATAAAGAACTTCTGTATTTTTTTACTTGGAAAAAAAAACACATGGAGAAGAATATAGCATAATAACTGTATCAGAATCTAGAAGGTGCACAATTTCTGGATCTTGGCTTTACTATTTAGGCTGGGCAGATGCGAAAGAGAAAGGGTATTGTGAAGTGCCACTATTATCTCCTTTTAAGGACTGTTTTTTTCCTCTGAAAACATCTGTCAGAAGAGTCCATGTACAGCTAGTGATGCCTTGGGGCTGAGATAGATTATATCACTGTTTCTGTGATGGACGAGGTCCAGGGTGCTGTTTTCCAGGTTTTTTTACATGCTCTTTATTTGGCCTAAAACCCTCCAGCTGGAGTCTGTCCATCCCATTCTACAGAATTCGAGTTTTCATAGGAAATCAAAGGAACTCTTGACCTGGGACCGCAAAAGGAAAACGAACAAACACCATTCAGTAACACTGGATGCTTCTTGGTTATGTTATGCTAGAAGAATCCCCAACGTAGTAATCTAATAGATAAACAGTTACAATTCATATTTTATACAATCCATTATGTTTCATGTTACTACAGAAGTAATTGCTGTTACTATCAAAGCTAGGCACAAGTTTTGCTCAGTACCTTAGGCAAAGTGATGAAGTTGGGCAGTACCCAGATGCTCAAATCTCTGCATCACGGGACCACAGTTTCTGCCTTGAGAAATAACTAAACTGTAAAATAAGAGTCCGGGTTGAAACACGATGTCAGAAATGTATTGTGATCTCCTAATTTTACAGGCATTAACTTGTGAAATCCCTTCAGTTCTGTTACGCTGAATATTCAGCACGTGTCAGGCCCCATAGAAAACATTTTTATTTCTCTGCAAATGAATATACATTAGAGTGAGTGTTTATAACATTTTTGTAGAATTGGGTTTGCATCGCTGACTATTAAGGGGTGATATCTTTAAGACTCTGTATCACTTTCAGCTGCCAGGTAGCAATATTTAACAAAGCAGACTGCTTTCATTTTTACATCTTCTTTTTTTGTATTCAGATTTGCAAGATGTTGGGTTCCCTGGCTTTGCATTAAGCCAAAGACTGAAATCTGGGAATAAATGAAAATGCCAAGCCTTTTATTATACTTCATTTCTCAGAGTAACTATTTCAGGTTCCATCATTACCATCCCTATTTTAAATTTGTTCTTTTTAATATAAGTCTCGAACTACAGAAAAACGTCTCCCCTTTCAACTGTACATCTAGCCCAATAGATTCTCAGTTGCTGTAGTTAATAACAGCAAATTAAGGAAGCTCCATGTCACACCTCCTCTCTTATCTCCTGAACCCACGTGAAATTATATGAATTATCATAAGTAAAATTAAGCATTCTAACTTTTCCCTGAAACAGGGAGGAAAAGATTATTCTTAGGAGTCAATCTTCTTACAGATCCCCTAAGATGCAACATCTAACAGAATTCAGGGTGAATAAAGAGCCTCCTATACAGATTTCAGTTACAGTCTAATAAAACAGCTTCAATAAAGTATATTAACCTTTACACCAGCACTGACAAAATTACAGTCACACTCTGTGCATGGAGTGTGCTACGTGATAATGCGATAAAACATTTTTTTTAATGTGTTACTTTGGTTTTGTTTTTTTTTTCCATCAGTGTTTTTCCCTCAGCTTTGTTGGGTTATTTTCCATCAAGTTGTTTTTGGTTTTTTTTCCCATCAGAGTTTAAAGTCAGGGCATGCTGATTTAATAAAATTAGAGGGAAGCAGAGCCAATCCACCTAGTCCTACCTTCTAGCAGACTCCTGCCACCCATTGCAGTGAGGATGTTAACACCCATTGCAATACGGTATAACGCCCATCGCTCTCACAGACGAAGTTCCTATACTGGACAGCAGCATCACCAATAACAGTGAACAGTTCGGGGACTATCCTAAACCGACAGTGAGGTAGACTAGAAAGTGAAATCCTTTCTTTGATTAGCTTCTTGGCAAGCTAGTACTAACCCATGCTCCCTGTTGGAAAAAGAAACATAAGGAGTTTTATAAGCATGCAGACCATTTTCTACTCAAAGAAAGCTAATTTCTAATGGCTGAAATTGCCCTCTTTCCCTGATCGGTGGGAAAATGTGAGAAGGTCTATCTCAAAAGTAGCATCCAAGGTTGGACTCCCAACTCAAAATGCTTCTGTGAAAGTACAAAGTATTGAGCAACTTTAATGTGGCACCCACTTCTGAAGGGGTAGGATCCTTACCTGCCCCAACACAGGCAGGAGAGGACCACAACATGGCCGCTGCTTTTGGGTTGACAATACGGAGCCTAAGCTACCTCTGTGGAAGGTCTGAGATAGGCAGAAACGTGCTGCCACCATTGCAGCCTAGAGGTTGGAATAGAAACTGTGAGGAAAAACATACTTTCCTTCCCTTTCCTTTCTTTTAAAAGAAAGGCTGAAGCACTAATCTGCATTATTTCATCACAGTGAAAGACTGTGTCAGCAGCTGAATGTAATGGACGCAATAAATCTCTAAACCTTCCCTTCTCTAACTACAGTGACAACTGCTGGGAAATCCCTGCTCAGATAATCACAAGGAGTGTGAAACAGGATTCCAGTAACTTGAATATAGATCTTGTTTTTCAAGAGTAAGACCTGTTGAGGACATCATGGGGATGTTCAGCATGCCCATGACATTCAGTTGTGCTTAAATAATATCTTGCACCACAGTATTTGAAGATTGTTATACCTCATCCCTGCAGAAAAGGAGGAACCATTCAGAACTAGCCACCAGTGAAGCCCAGTCTCAGAAATCATGGTTGTGTCAAAAAACCCATAGAAGAAACAAGAAGACCGTCATGTCCTCCTTGCAAATGGACACTTACTATAATGGGTGCTAGCTGTAATTCACAGGTGTTTGCTCAACATTATTTTTAGCCCTGCAGAAAAGAAAGGCTAATGTTCCCTCTTGTCTCAGGAGAAAATATAGAAGCTGGAGCTGTCAAAAGGAGCAGGATCAAGCAACTCGAGAGGAGTCTAGACAGCCTTTCTAAGCAATCAGTCAGGCCTCCTGCTAAAAGTGGAGGCCAGGCATCAAGTTGTCACCCTCTGAAAAGTCAGAAATAATGAGGAATAGCTTATCAAGATAAGGTTTATTAGCAGACAGACTAGTGGCAGAATTAGTTCACCACAATCATGATAAAATGGTATTAGAAAAGCAGAGCAATTTTAAGGAAAGGTAGTTAAAAATACCTGCCCAACACACACTCCTAGTCCTTCGTATCTCCAGTATGGTGACACTTCAAAGTTAACTGTCCCAGCAGAAAACCCTGCCTGTCTGTTAGTGTCAAAATGAAGCACGGTACACTTGGAAGGCCTGTAGCCTCCGAGGGTTGTGTGTCTGTACGAATAGCTGCATTTTGTTCCAGTTACTGTGAATTAGGAGCAGAACTCCATTGCCTGGCAAGCTTTCAGCATAGGCTCCAGCTGGGAAAAGTCTGGGTGCAGTGCTTGGACTGTAGTATTGAAAGAATACACTACACAGAATGATGAACTGGATCTTATCTTCCTGATATTCCTGTGTCCATGAGGAACGCACAGGATCTGTTCCACAGAGACACATGGACACCACACCGTCCCTTCCTAACACCACTACCAGGAGACCAAGACCAATGTCAGATGCCCATTTCAAGGGTCTGGCAACAGCAAGGAGTTTCTTACACTGACCTCTCAGACTGGGACCTTCTGGCATCTGTTAGTAAACAGTAGAATCCACCAACCACTGGATTAAATATAAAATAGAATCACAGAATCCAAAATAGGATTCACCTATACTTTATCATCAAAATAGGTGATAAAGTAAACACATGAGCATTGGCCAGTCTCCTTTCTAGCTCCTTTGGTAACACTGTGACTTCATACTGCATGCTCCTTCTTTTTTTTTTTTTTTTTTTTTTTTTTTACCTTTTATAATTT
>VZRU01014258.1:26088-62490 GCA_013398155.1 Pedionomus torquatus
GGGGGGGGGGGTGTCACTAATTTAGTGTGCTGACTTTTAGGAAACCAAAACTGCCTCATAGGAAGTCCAGCCACAAGCTCAGGTTATTATTGAAAAGATAATGGAAAACTGAAAGAAACTGGGGAAAAAAACCAACCAACCAACCAAACAAAAAAAAAAAAAAACCAAACAAAAACAAACAAACAAACAAACAAAAAAAAACACAAAAAAAATAAACCACAAAAAAAAAACAACCCCAAAACCCTATTCAACTGAAATGAATAACTTGAAAGTCAGGAAAAGCATTTTGGGGCTTGGGATTTTGTGCACTAGCATTTAATAGTCCTACTGCAGCATGGACTCCAGGGGACCAGGTGGTGAAACAAGAAGGAAGAACTAGCACAGCGGTAAGATGGATGGAGCAGTTCTCCTTGTTTCAGGGTTAAGTGAAAGGAAATCATCTCAGCTGGAGAAAGCAAAGAAGGATCTAAATTAAAGGGGCACTTTTCAACACCAAATTATTTCCCAACCCCTCACATGCACAGTGAAAGTCATAGGAAATAAAAACGCACAAAGATTGGGGCAAAAAAAGCTTTCTGTATTCTTAAAATCTTCAGAGTTAGCAGTTGAGCCTCAATTTTTAAGTTTCAATTGCTATCACAGGCACCCCTCTTGTTTTGTTTTGAGATACACATTTTAAGGTACTGTCCTGAGGACTCTTACAAGGTTTTGTTTGGATGGTTTTGAGTTTTGGGAGCGAGGGAGACTCAAGGGAGTAGAATGAGATGACCATCTTTGGACAGTGTTCATACCTGTCTGCAGTGTGTCCAAAGAGTTTTTAGGGATTAAGGCTTTTTATGTCTAGCAGGTGACGTGCTCAGATCCTTGCAAAGCCAAAATGCTCCTGGGCTCCCCCACCACTGTGTAACATTAAACTGAGAAAACGTAACAATTACAGGGTTTTTTTTTAAACTAGAAACACTTACAAAAAGATAACAAAATTTGCCTGGCATTCTGAATTAGAAGAAAAGGAGACTAATTAATCACAAACGAGAGTCTTAAATGTACTATAACTACACAAAAAAATCCAGCAAGTTTACATGCATTAATTGTCGCCACAATGTTGAAGTGTCTGTGAGTGCAATTGCATTACCTAATTAAGCCCCAAATTGTCAAATTTATACACGCAGTGCAGGCATATCATATTTTAAAATGATCCCAATCAGTTAGATAATACTCTCTTTCTGCACATGAAACCATTCAACACTTGAAAGGAAAAAAAAGTCTTTCCAGTTTTCCTTCAGATCCCAGGTGGGTTGGATGTTTCATCTTAAACCTCCCTAAAACACATAGGACTAAATATTCAAAGCATAAATAGATTTTATAATTCAGAAAATGGGGGTTTGGAGGCACAGATCTCACAAATTCATCAAGAGCAAAGGCCTAAGTTCTTTAACTACCATACCCACTGCAAACTTAGAATACTGTATTATGGTCCTCCTGCATCAGATTCCTCTAAAGGTTCAGGTTAAGGGAAACTGGTTGTCCACAAACTGTGAAATGTCAAATAACTGTAACTAATCAAGACTAACCATGAAAATGGAAGACTAAAGAGTCCCATCTCGCACTTAGGAAAGAAAGGCACAGTCCAGCATACCAGCTTTTGAAGGATTTACATCCCAGGCACACAATCCTGAGATGAAAATATAGCATTTTCACATGACTGAAAGAGACTTTCTAGCCACTAATAACACCAGTTTAAATTTTAATGGGGTTGTTCTGAAGAAAAATAATTAACATATGGTTGATTTCCCATGTATTAGAGAAAACAGTAATAGCAACTAAATCAGTATCTTGTGTTGCACAGCATAATTTCAGCTGTCTTGGTCATGATGAGTTGTGTGGCTGACTCATCTCACAGACATGCATCACATAATGAGAATGAACACAAACCATTTGTGGAGTCAAGGATTAAATTTTACCTAACAGAGAGGACATAGGATTACCTAGAAAGCAGCAGCCTGCCAGTCACAGAAAATCCCTGACAAGTGGTTAACTGATTATACTGTATCATGAGTCAATCTCTATTTTGTTGGCTTGATTGCTAGGCTTCAAGTGAGGGCACACAACTTGGCTTTTCACAGCTCCTGAGTTCAAGGTGTCATTCTGGACTCATGCTTTACAAGCCCCAGATCTCTACAGTTAAATTATCAGAAGTCTTTATCTGATACAAAAGGGGCTCAAAGTTCTTCAAAGCTCTTGCCAGGACCTGCTAGAAGATCATGGAATTACAGAACGGTTAGAGCTGGAAGGGACATTAAAGATCATCTAGTTCTGAACACCCTGCCATGGGCAAGGATATCTTCCACTAGACCAAGTTGCTCAAAGGCTCATCCAAGCTGGCCTTGAACAACTCAAGGAATGGGGCATCCACAGCTTCCCTGGGCAACCTGTTCCAGTGTTTCACCACCCTCACAGGAAAGAATTTCTTCCTAGTATCTCATCTAAATCTCCCCTCTTTCAATTTAAAACCATTACCCCTCATCCTATCACTGCACTCCCTGATAGAGTCCCTCCCCCCTCCCCAGCTCTCCTGTAGGCCTCTTTTAAGTACTCAATGGCTGCTATAAAGTCTCCTTATAGTATTTAGAGACACTGTAAGGTCTCTTTATGATGTTGCAAGATGTTAGCTGAAATAAACAAAATAGGGAAATGATTAATGGCATCAAGTCTGGTAGGTGGGTTCTTATCCTGGCAGACACTTGGCAGACAAGTGGGTCTGACTTAGTCACAAAAGGAGGATGTGTAGTCTAATCAGATCACAAAAAAAGTCTGCAAAACACATGCCTCCACTTGGGATCATATTTATTAACATAGCCATTCTTATTCTTAGAACATGAACTAAAATAAATAGAACAATCCCAGTGGCCAAGAATACCTCCCATTAATCATGAGTTTTCCTATATTTCAAGAAAAACAGAGAAGCATCTAAACTACCATCTATCCCCTGTCTTGATTATATCCCCTATATTCAGTGGAGTATAACAAGGAGCTTATGGCAACTGGACCCCTGACTGAGATGGCTGGTTAAGGATCTAGGGGTGGGTGAAGCAAATCCAAGCTGTTACTGTACCCCCATTTCCACACAGTGGGTTGGGGAGGGGAGATAGGTAATTCCAAAATGCAATCCAAAACATAGCTGGGCTGAATCACTCTCTGAAGCTGCTCTCTTGGCTGCTTGTGGAGAACAAGCACCTAACTAACATCTGTAGGATCAGATCTGGATTCATCCCCCAACCATCCTGGCACAGGAGACTCTCTATACAAATTTAGCATGCCAAAGGATTAATCTACCCATCATTTAACTCAGATGCCCATAAAGTGGTTGTTGGGGTTCAGAAAATATGAGTGGTATGGTATACAACCAGCTTTTCATTAACATCATTCATCCTGTCCTCTTTATTCGGAATAAAATCTGCATTCTCTCTTTCCCATGCAAATACCTCTTACATAATAAACACCGCAATGCAATAAATCCTTTGGTGTCCCTTTTTCCTTGTCGGGAAACTGTCTCTGCACTGCTTTACACTGAAAAGATTTTTCAGACCTCAGCACACACACAAACAGTAATATTTCCTTCCTGTGCAAGAGTATCCAAAGATTGTCTTTATCATTTTCTCCCCAGTAAGAAAAGGTATTAACGTCCAAGATCTTCAGCTCTACCTGTTGGGCTGTGAATCTTTGCACTGATGAAGGCTCCTCCTATGCTTGTCCTAGTTAGGAGAAGGCAAACTTAGACATTTCTCCAAAATGAACGAGGTGTGAATGGTGAGTTGCTTGGGAAGGGTTTTATTTTTGTTTGGTTGTTTGTTTTTTTCTCTCCAGTTTGGTTCCCAAAAGGATTTTTGTATATCATTTAGGGAAAGAGGAAAAAAAAAAAAAAAGAAAAAAATATTAAAAATTACTTTTAACCATAGAAACAATGTATAAAAAGAAAATAACCTTGAACTGCTTTCTTCTAGAAGTTCTACCACAACCAGGGAGTGTGGTCATCCCTTCTCCTACCTGAAAATGGATGAAGGTATGAAGGTCAGAAATGAAATCCAAGCTTGGACCCATCTCTAATTTTCATTCACTCATTCTCAAACAATTTGTCTGCACACTGAAGGAAACACTAAAAATCTCCGTGTGCATGTGAAGGCAACCATCTGTAAGCAAAAGGACATTACTCAAGTGTAAAAAAGAAAAGGCAACAGGAGGATCTGCTCCCATAGTAATTACTGCCTGCTATAACACTGTAATTTTGAGTTGTCAAAACTCAGGACCTAAAATAACCCCCTCCATGTTTTTTTCAAGGCTTTCCTGGGTCCAACTACTTCACCTCCAAATTGCCTTCATAAAGTCCAGTTCCTCCACAGCCTTGTTACTGAGTTTCAGGGAAAATACTCTATGCCAGAGAGCCAGATTTTCATAGGCATCTCCAAGACAGTTTCTTATCCTGCATTATTACCTCTTCTGCTGTAAGAACACTGTTTCTCCTGGGAAGAATTTTATTTCCTTACTTATCAACACCTTCCCCTGCACATCAGCGTGTTTCCTCTCACCCTCCTTCAGTCACATTGTGTAAAAATCCTAGAAAAGGTGAAGTGTTGAAAGTGTTAATGAAAGGCTGATTAGGAATTGACTGCTAATGGCATCGCTGGTGCGTCCTGCATTGCCATGGGATTAGCTACCAACTATCAAGCCAGAACACGTGTGCACAGGTAGCAAATATACCATAGAGAGGCACTTGTGCACCTCGCTATTAGCCTGAAACAGATTTTCCAGCATCTGAGCAGTGACCCGTTAATAGCTTACATAATGAAAAACAGCACTGAAATGAGTCAGTGTGCTTGGCAAATTCAGATCATTAACCATGAGAAAGCGCTTCAAGTGGATCAAGGGAGAAACACATACCCCAGAGAACATTATATAGAGAAGCCTTATTAGTGATGAGTAAACAAGTGCAACATTCCTCTAGAAATGGCGGTATGGACCCCTTCCTTTCCCATAGACCATTCCTCTCTGAAAGACTGGGTCCCACCTTTCACAACAGAATACAGGCTGTACTCTTGATATGCCTTCCCAGGTATATACTCGCCAAAAGGGGCCTCCATAAGAAAGAAGTAGAAGCCCATGGCTCCTACAACTGCAGACTCACCACTGTGCCAACACAGCAGGAGCAGGCAGAGATTAACAGCAATCCATATACAGATCCATACCATACACAATGTGATAAGGAAAAACTGGGTCCCCCTGGGAGGGACTCCCAACAGGTCTGCAAGCCAACTGGGCTTCACTAGGTGGTGGCACTTGTGCTTTCCTGCAGGCAGCTGGACCAAAAGTAAAACTCAAAAAAAAAATTAAAAAAAGTCCTGAAGTTACTGACAAATCATTCCAGTTAACAGTGTCACCAGACAGAAACTGAAAAAAAAATCCAGCTCTGGAGTCCTCAACAGAGAAAGGACATAGAACTGTTGGTTGGTGGGTCCAGTGGAGGGCCACAAAGATGATTAGAGGGATGGAGCACCTCTCCTATGAGGACAGCCTGAGAGAGCTGGGGCTGTTCAGCCTGGAAAAGAGAAGGCTCTGGAGAGACCTTACTGCAGCCTTCCAGTATCTGAAGGGAGCCTACAGGAGAGCTGGAGAGGGACTCTTTGTCAGGGAGTGTAGTGATAAGACAAGGGGTAACAGTTTTAAATTGGAAGAGGGGAGATTTAGATTGGATATTAGGAAGAAATTCTTTCCTGTGAGGGTGAGGCACTGGAACAGGTTGACCAGAGAAACTGTGGATGTCCCACCCCTGGAAGTGTTTAAGGCCAGGCTGGGTGGGGCTTTGAGCAACCTGGTCTAGTGGGAAGTGTCCCTGCCCATGGCAGAGGGGTTGGAACTCAATGATCATTGAGGTCCCTTCCAACTCTAACCATTCTATGATTCCATGAAAATTCAGAAAAGTCTACACCAGGGCTGCAGCTGTTCCTCTTGAGCAGTTTCTCCATTAGTAGTGACAACTCATGGCCAACACATGCAAACAGGGTGGTAGCTGGCAGTCTTGTACCAGCCTGAAATATTCAGAGGTACCTACACCACAATTTCTACAGTTTAGTCTAAACATTTTCACCACCTTAACAAGATTTTTAAAGAGGGTGAAGAAATGCAAGACCAAAATGCAATTTTCCACTGACCCAAACTGGTATTTATTATGATCTACATGAAAACGCAAATCAATGTAGACTAATGTTAAATCAAAACATTTTGGGGGTTTTGTGGTTGAGTTTTGGTTTTTTTTAAAGTGTGGCTTAACAAGTTTTTTTAGAAGTTAATTGCTTGCATTGCTGTATAAAGGATCAGAACACATAAACAGTATATTTTGTTTTACATGAAACAGTTTAAATCTTAGGCTTTCCAGAGACACAGTTGCCAGGATATACTGAAGCCGCTTAAAGAACTCACGTTTCATACTTTCAGCAATTCTCTATTTCTGTTCAGGATTCTCAGCCCTGGGCTTTATCCTAGAGATAGGACGTATACTTAGCAGTTCCCCATATTTCATTTTTATGAAATTGGAGTGACTCCTTTGATGTAAAATATGCAATTTCTTCTCATAAAAGGCCGATACAAGGGCTATTTGACAGGACAGGATGTTGCACTAATGTTTGAGATGCCTATCTCTGCAAGCAAGTCTGACGCTACACACAATGCTCACTTGGCTTCATTTCCTTATCTATTTTATGTGCATGAACAGCTGGAGATGGACGTATAGAGGCTTTAACCTTCCACGGCACATCTGAAAAAGTACACAACCAAAATCTATGCAGCTGTGAATGCCAGAAAGCCATCTGTATACAAGTTAATTGCTTTTGGTCTGAATAGTTTCCATTTTTATCCTGCCATCTACATTTGCACCTATTCAGTGATTCATTCTGGACGCAGCAGGGGAACACAAGCCACATTCCAACCCAGCTCTTCCATCTTCCAGGCCTGCTTCGCTTGCAAGCCTTCCCTCAAAATTATTCCCTCCCTTCAGAGCTTTGTTTTTTAGTTTTTGTTTTATTTTAATTTATTTGTCTCAGAAATCAACCAAGCAAACCTAAGGAGTGCTATTTCCACCAACACTTCTGTGGAGTGAATTACCGGGCTGAGCGGATGACAGAGGTAAAGCATGGGTTTATTTTCTGGTTTCCCAACCCCACTTACTTTCCGGTGACAAACTTGAGCTGTGCAGAAGCAGCAAACTCATATCCGAGCAGGAGGAATAGCAATGTCAGGCTACGACGCACCGTTAACTGATTGCTTTGAAAAACAGCCAGCTGTTCCTTTTGTTCATTTAATCTGTAGATAGACGTACGCATGCATGTATAGTAAATTAACAATGCAAATCATACTCCAAAAAAAAATCTTCAACATCTACTTAAAATCTTGCTACTAATTACAGATGTGATTCAGACCACTGATGTATTTCTAATCAGCAAAAATAATCAGTCCTGTTTTCCTTGGAGGAAACAAGTGTGGTCTAACTAGCAAAAATAAAACTGAAGTTAACACTAAACATTTCTGCTTTGTACTCTCTAAAGAGTTTTGGTTACCTCCGGTAGATCCTTATTAATGACCTTATGAGAGCCTCAATATTATCTACGTAAATCCACTATTTTCTTCATACTTCATCATCTATAGATCACATCTCGGAATGCAGTTTTTGTCAGAGATCGTATGTGAAGACGGAAGTTGTTTTATAGGCAGGCTTAAGCTTGCAATATTTACCAAAGCGAAACTAAATACGTGGAAATGTTACTAAAGAACGAAACACAAACTCTTTTCGGTATTTACAGAAAATGTCACTGAAAAAAAAAAAAAAGCGCCATGTCATCCAAATCTGTCCCTTTATAAATATAACGGAACAAGTCTTTTAAACATTGCTTGCTAGCTGTAGGAACAATAACAACAACAAAAACTCTGCAGTGAATCACTGTGCTCTTCTAGGAATAATTAAACTAAAACACTATTTATCGTGACCTTTCCCATTCACTTTACAGTTGCTGGTCAAAAGTACAGTGTCACCCTGCAGACACGCATAATCAACTTTATTTTCAATTCTAATAGGGAAAGGAGCTGTTAATGTCAAGAAACATTAAAAAGAAGCCGCTCCACTGAACTTGCTCTGTCTAGCTACCTGGTGTTAGGTCTTGTGCTAAAAAACCTGCTCTGTGTGCACCAAAGGAGCACAGAGAATCAATGCTGGGGGAACGACCTAAATCAACTCCTTCCCTGCTCCCACCAAGCCTGTCACTGGAGCCATCCCATCTGCAGCACACAGGGAGCCTGGAGGCACCGTGGCAGCCAGAGATGCCCCAGTAAACCCTAGGAGACATGAGTCCCGACCCAGAACCCCCAAAGGAGCCTCAGCCTCGGTGACTGAGGTAGACACCCATCACTAGGAGTTCATAGGAGAGGCTCTTCGGGTCACCCTACAGCCTGAGAGGGGTCATAGCCTTGGAGGGCACATGGGCACACTGTGGGGTGCAGGGGAAGAGCGTTTTGGGATTGCTCAAGACACAAGGATGGAACCAAAGGTGAAGTGAGGGAGTGATCGAGGCAACCTGGGGAGGAACCACCATAGGAAAAGAGAGGGGTAAGGGGACAGATGAGGCTGATCCCATGTGATGGCTGGTCACTGCACTTGCCTGGCCATACCCTGACTGGACCAGCGCAGTCTGTCCTGTCTCCTCATTAAACACCATTTCTTACTCTTCTCCCAGGTCAGGAATTGCAGGGGCTGGGGACTCTGAGTGCAACATCTGGATCAGGACCAGAGGCTGCAGAGGACCCTGTGCCAAGCGTACTGGCACCTAGAGAGAATGAAGGTGTGTGCATCACCATGGAAGTGCTAGGAAACACCAAGTTGGGCTAACCAGTGAGACAGTGAACTGGCCTGGGAGCCAGCGGTGTCTTCAAGGGTGAGGCCACCAGAGGAGGTGGATATCACAGGGACCAGGGGAGACCTAGCCAACTGCCAGAGAGACTGTGGACCTGGGGTTGGATTGGGAGACCTGCATGTCTCTGGGGGTGAGGCACCATGGGAGAGAAAGGATCCAGGACCAGCTACCCATAGCATTTGGAAGTGTTCAAGAGAAGTGTTATCCATCATGTACAATCTCCCATCTATTTGGAAATAAAGCAGTGCACAGAACTGGTGATCCATAGCCTACTGCCACGGTCAGGATCCTCTCACAGTAGCTGTGGCAGAGACAGGAAGACCAGACAGAAAGATTGTCACAGCACTCTCCAAAGGATCTTTTGTTTAGAAATTGCCAAATCTTTTTTTTTTTTTTTTTTTGGTCAAAAAAGGATGATAATTGTCTAGTGTCTGCTCTTGCGGTCTGGTGTCATTTACCTTGTCTACACGTAACAGCACATTCTTCTAATCAGCACCAAAACAGGAAAGTCAAGGACAAGTTTCAGGTCATACCACTTGCATTACAGCACCAATTTGTACTGTACTTATCTTTCTTGGTTAAAAATATGTTTCAGCACATACAGATACATAAGGTAATATGCTCTCCTATATAGGAACACTATACATTTAACATCCCATCTCTTGTCTGCAGTAATAGGGAACTTTAAGAGCCACAGGTCATCATGGTTTCATATTTTGGGACAACTGAAAAAGAGAGAACCTGGTCTGCCTCACAAAAGCTTTACACTTCACCTACTTCAACGGAGCTACCTCTAATTTGTAGCAAAACCAAGATCAGCACCAGGTCCCTGGTTTCCATCAGCAAAACATCCCACAACACCAAGACAATGTTAGAGATGTCATACACCGCATACACTTGGGGCACTCAAAATCCTTCTGCCAAGTAAACAATTAATGACCAAGAGAGGTTCACAGCTATTGGCTTCAGGCTTGGCTTTTCCACTGTATGGAAGAATCATTTTTTTTTGAATGTGAATCATTTTTTTGAATGTACATGTCCCCCCAGGACAGGAGGAGAGATATTCCCACACCGTGGAAAACAACGGCACTGGTTGAATAAGGAGAGTCTTACAAAGACATCATGAATTAGCAGAAAACTAGTTTGGAAAGATAAGATATTAAACAATTTCTGTGGGGAATAAGAACACTGGAGATTATTTACTTTGCTTTAATTACTTTGGCACACTGCTAGATTAGTTTTTGTATGCTACTAGATTTTCATACCATCGTTTTACAAATGCAAAGAAGCGAGTTCATGCTCTGAATATTTAAAGTTCACCCTATCTACATTATCTTGTCCTGTGCTGGAGTTTCTGCCACTCCATTCACAAACAAATAAGAGGGTTACAGCTTCACTTTTAAAATTATTATTATTACAGCGATGCAAGCAGCAACCTTAATTTCTAGGTATATGTTTCGAGATTGCTTTGCATCTATCTACATGTGTTTTGACAAGAACCCACTGTTAACATATACACTATCAAAACAAGGATAATCATCAAGTTTCACTGATGCTTTCGATCTGGATCACATTAGGTCATCCTCCACTCTCCTGAACACTTTACTTTGATGGAAAACTGATAATGAGCCAATATTTCCAGAGTGTTATAACTTAGAAAGCCACATTGTAATGTTGGAAAGAAGTTTCCCTGAAGGCTTTATGAAGTGTTTAATAGGCTCCATAGTTATGGACCATATTATTGCACAACATTAATAAAATAGCAGTTTTAGACTCCCCATTAAATGGAGCACAAAGAGATCTGTGATTTAAAAAAACAGGAAAAAAAAACAACAAAAAAACCCTTGTCCCACTGTTTTGACACGATTTTGAGATTTGTGATACCCTGTGTGTAAGATTTAATTGGCTGAAATAAAGATTCTGTCTTTTCCTTGTCTTTTTCCTGCTACAAACTATGTTAAGAATGCCATTTGCAAGAAATCCAAATTTTTTCTGCCTTAAAAAAGTTGTCTGTACCTAAAACAACGGCAAACAATACCATTTCAATACATCTAAACAAGTAACAATCTATTCAAGAAACAAAGCTCTGTTAACAACATGATTGTGATGTAAAATTTCCTCAAACTAATTTGCCACATTTTATTAGGAGTTTTGGCCACGAGTCCTGTTGAAGAGCTTTGGACTTCCCTGCAGCACCAACAGAGCAGAGATTTTGTTTTTTACCCTGTGTGCGTGCAGTATCTAAGACAGTAAGGCCCACTATTAAGTCCCCTCCACAAACACGAAAATCAAAAAAATAATTAATATTATAATAATAATAAAATAGATACTGACCAAACAATAAATACCCATGCACTCATAAACAATTTAAATTGTAGTGTACCCTACAGATGCTTGAAGGATTACTCCACGCAACAGGAAAACAGAGTTAATTTAAAGCCAACTGGGAGAAATTAAAAGGCTCAGGTTAATTATTGTGTTACAGCTGAGCTGGAGGCATGAAAAACAGAGCAACAGAGAAGCATTTGGAGATAAGCCACCGCAGTTTCAGCTTGTCCCTTCCCCATTCCTTGTCTGCTCTCAGGCAGGGCACCACGACAGGGCTCTTCAGTGAGCAAAGAGGCCACTTCTGAAAAGTCCCTCTCTTGTGGTATCTTGACTCTTTGCTCTGCTCATTGCTTTATTTTCCATGCCCAGTTCCCAACCTGCCTGTCCTCCGTGGCACTAAATGAAGAGGGGGGGGTCTCGCCATGCCAGCTGCCAGGCAGCATTAGAAAAGTGGTGATTTGTAAAGAAGATGTTGAGGAAGATGGTTCATTTTCAAAGAAGAGAAAACAGCAAAGGCAGACAAAGGCTCTGGGATATGGCTATTTATGCCCATAAAATTTATGGACATTCAAAAATGTGAGTTTGCAACATCCAGTGACAGAAATATGAAAGAAAACGACAAATTTACTGGGTTACAGCAAGCTCAGTGGGAAAGAATGAGCTCAGAAAGATGGCCATATACAGTTTTTAGATACTTAAATACATAGGAATGTATCAGGACTCTGAAAATAATAATTACAGTTAATATCTAGTTATATACTACAAGAAGATAACATTTGCTGCAAACTTGTAAATATGTTTGACCTGATAAGTAGGTCTCTTACCACAGACATATTTAAATTTTGATGTAAAAGGATGAAAAATCTTCACAGGGAAAGGATCCCCATTTGGCTACCAAGAGAAGGTATATTCTCCAGCAAAGCTTATGAACTCAGGAGAAGATTAGAAATACTTCTTTTTAATGAGAGCCAGAAGACAAAGAGTATACAGTATGCATAACGTTCCTTCCAAGTAGGAAAAACAATACCTGAAAATGAGCAGATCTTCCTGAAGAAATCCACAGATCGGATACCAAGATGCTTCCTTGCTAAGAGAGTGAACAACTCAGTTATCAGTCAGGAATCTCTTAAAAGGCTGTGATCTATGAAGGGGACCAAACTTTGGCCGATGTACTAGTACCTGGTCCTGTGACTATGCATGTGTATACGGTATCCCATACTTTGGGTACAATACACCGCTAAATATCTCCTGAAAATCATGCATATTCCAGACCTCACTTGTTCATGGACTCAGAGGAAAAAGAGACAAGTCAAAGACCAAGAAAAAATTAAGGGGAATATCCTTTTCCAGGAAACCTGAAAGAACAGGAGGAAAAAGTCTTGGGGTAGCCATCTGCTAAGATCAGGGAGCTGCAATTTTGTGTGTTAATTCCTGGCTTTTTCATATTTGAGTACTAAGCTCTGTCCCAAAACCAAGGACTTGCAGCAGGCTCAAGGACAGTATTAATTATTGTCATCTCTGACAAGCCATTAGTTTGCATTGCCTTACAGAAGGCAGCCTAAAGATTCTGGGTACCTGCAACTTCCTCACTTAGAAACCAACAGCATCTATGTTTCAAGTGAAATTTAAAGTCTCTATTATCTTTCATTTAAATTTGCAAACCTGTCTGCCAAGGGAGCTTAGTTTGGTCAGCAAACTTGCCAGATTCCTTGAATAGGCATCTTTTCCAGCAGCCTCCTCACCATCCTAGCAGAGCGGCACGATGCTCTAGTGGAATGGTCTCCCGGTTTGGTGACAGAGGCAGAATTCAATCTTTCTGTTGACAACAACGATCCAGAGCTGGGCAAGAGTTGCCAAGGAGAGCACAGCAATTTCTCGTCACTAATCCCAACAGTAGCACTGACTCTGATTAGCTCTCAGAGGAATCTAGTTAAAGCTCATGTTCTCCAAGCTGAACAGAAGAAATCATCAACAGGTGATGTTGCACTTTTGGTGACATAAAACTTCAAGGACAGGGCTCTTTTCCCTTTCTCTTATGTCATGCTGTTGTAGATGTATACACAGACAGATATAACACAGTACTGTAGATTTCCATTTGACATTGTTTTCATGTTTATTTACCAGGAAAAAAAAATCTGTAGCATTAAAGTTCTACATATAGTAATCTAGAGAAACATATGCTCTACAAAAAAGCAAGTGCACACAACAGCAATCTACAGTTATCAACCAAACTATTTCACAAAAACTATACTTCAAAGTACATATATGTTACATCTGAGGATTTATCTTGCACTTTTTAAAATCAAATAATTTTTAAAGTTGCATTACATTATATTTTTGTCTCAGAAACAAATTATTTTCTAGAGGAAATGCCATACAAGGAGAGGCTGAGCGACTCATTTTTTTCCAGCCTTAACAAGAGAATGCTAAGGAGAGATTTTATTACTGTCTATAGCTATATAACCCGAGAGTACAGAGAGGACAAATCTAAACTTTTCCAAAAGATGCAGAGTGAAAACACAAAAGGCAACAAGCACAATTTACAATAAGGGACATTCTCACTAAACACAAGGGTGGGGGAAATTGCCATGGGAGTGGTCATACAATGGAATCTGCATCCACAGAAACTGGGATCTCCATCCTTGGAGATGTTCGTAATCCAACTGGACAATTCTCTAAGGAACTCAATGTATTTGGCCCTACTTTGAGCAGAGGTTGGACAAGATGGCCTCCAGAGATAGATTGCAGCCTAAAATAATTCTGATTCTATGATTCTGTGAGCAGAGAAAAGAAACATAGCTTGATCTTTTTGATATCTCCTTTTATCACTTTAAAAAAAATATACAGCATTTTACTGCATCTAATATAATAGAAATGCATCTCTACTGCATAAATCATACATGACAGACCATTAGGTCTTTAAATAATATAGTGAACACCAGAGATCACACAGGAAAGTCATCCTTCAGGTTGTCATTAATAGGAATCGAAACCACAGTGTGCACACTCCCACTAATTCCATTTGATTAGACATCTCATAAGCACACGCAGGCCCTTTGAGCCATGAAAAGGGAAGGGCCCCCACTTTGCACATCTCTTCCTAGCACTGTTGAACTAAGCAATTCAAAGAGAAAAATGACACAGTTTCACACCTTGAGACTCCCAACCAATGGCCAGCACCCAAGACTTAGATGGAGCCTCTGGAGCTAAAAGCTGGTGTATTATCAATGAGCTAAAGGGCAGCACTTTATATGTATAAGGAAGAAAAAAAGCGGCTTAAAATTACTTGGTCCAGAAGAGAACGTGAGATATGTATTTGCCTATAGTTTACAATTTCACTTCTGCTTTATCCAGCTTTCAAGAAATGTTCTCCACCTGAAGTCACTTGGCACTATACAATGAGTCTGAACACCGCTGAGGTCTGGCTGTGTTCCCTCTTTGCCATCGTGGAGGTCTATGCTCAAAGCCCTGCTCCCCTCTTTAGATGGCAACATCACAGAAGTAACCCCAGCTGCTTTAAATATCAGCACTGTTAACCATTTCACTGCTGTTCAAAATAGATACTGAGGTATCTCCTATATGTCTGCTGGCAAGCCAAAAGCTGCAGTTGCCAAAACCACAAGGTTCAAACTCTCCCAGCGCTGTGGAATTTCTTTAGCATAACACCCGCTTCTCCTAAGATCGAGCAAACCTAAAGTCTGGCACCATGACCTCATCAGAACAATGTAAAATCAATTTATTCAAATGGAAAATAAACACTCAGAGATCAAGTATCCTAGCTGTAACACCACATCTTATATTTATGAAACCCTGGTATCATAAAATTCTAAAATGAGATGCAATTCTCAGCCTGCCACATCAAAGCATGGCTGATTTCGAAACCGTTGATGAGGAAACCAGTTTGAACACAAGGAGCCCAGGTTAAGAGTTGCAGGGCTCTTATTTGCGCTGTCACAAGCGCTGACTGAAATTATATGTGCTGAAATGGAACTGAAAGATCAAAGAACTAAGTTTTAAAGCGAAATCTGAAAGACAGCATGCCAGTCCTATGCAGTACCCAAAGTGGCTGGGAAAGTCTCATCTCCAACACAAACAGGCTCCTGTTTAGGAGCACTAAGGAGCAACATCACAGTGGATAACGGCAACTTACCATTACAGCAACTGCTGTCAGTCCCACCACTGCAGAAAACAGTAAAAGAACTTGATAGGTCTATACTCCTTCTGATGAGATATTTTTCTATTTTATACTTTGAAGATGGCATGCTGAGGGGAGGTCTTATCGCTCTCTGCAACTACCTGAAAGGAGGTAGTACAGAGGTGAGGGTGAGACTCTTCTCCCTAGTAAGAGGCCTCAAGTTTCACCAAGGGAGGTTTAGATGGGATATTTGGAAAAATTTCTTCACCAAAATGGTTACCAGGGACTGGAACAGGCTGCACAGGGAAGTGGTGGAATTGTCATCCCTGGAGGTATTTAAAAGACAGGTAGACGTAGTGCTTAGGGACGTGGTGTAGTGATGGGCTTTATCAGTGTTAGGCTGATGGTTGGACTCAGTGATCTGAAGGGTGCCTCCCAACCTAGACAATTCTATGATTCTACAATACTGCAGAATTTGATTTCCTTATCAAGCAGGCAGCAGTTTTAACAAAGTGATAGGAGTGTACCTTATGTCATGAAAAGGGCAAAGCATCTTTACACACTGATAGATTATGGTAACTGAATTAAGTCAGGACTGGTGTGGGTCGGAGAGAAATAAAAATATCCTGTGGGGATGTTTAAAGAGTAATAACATTGAGAAGAGTCTACAAAGTACTTGAAGTAAACTAATTAAGAGCATCAAGGAAGAATTATGAATCAGTCTACTGAACTTCTATGCACCTACAGTATCAGAAGCAAACTGAAGAAATCAGATATTCAAAGGAACTACTATTTAATTGGAGTAGCAGAGACTCGGATAATCCATGTCTCTAAAATATGTATGTAAAGAGGTACTGCTCTTTGAAAAGGTCTGGCAGTGGGAAAGGGGTACTGCATTGTGCATCAAGAACATATACAATTGATGTAGTTCCAGGCCATAAGGAAATTCAGATTTTGGGGAAACTTCCATGTAACGATTACAAAGTTAGAGAAGAAAAAAAAACAGGAACATCCCCATGGTGAAGATCTATTTCAAACCACCAAGCCAGGGAAATTAGGGAGTAAAGAGTTTTTGAAACAACTGGCAGAATCATCCAGAGTACAGGACTGGAATAATGTATTTTAACAACTCCCACATCTGGGAGCAGTTGAGAAAGAAATACATCAGGACATTTTGTTCAGCAAAAATTCAGAATAAACGTAAGTCAGCTTTTGATATAGAAGGCAAAGAGAACAGCTAGTAAAGGGAGGAGGGGAATAGGATGGCTCTTCTAATGTCACTGTAAAGTAACAGAGTTCATAATCCTGAGCATGCAAAACCACAAAACAGCAAAGCATTTTCCAACAGCAGGCTTAAATAAATTATTAAAATACATCCATGGGTGCTGTCGAGTTGAAGAAACACTCAGAAAACAATTGCTGCAATCACAAAGGAGCAGCATATTGAATAGGGCTCCACAGGGTTGTGTTTGAGGTCCAATGCCATTCAATATTTATATCAATGGCTTCAACAGTGGAATAGAAGGTATGTTTATGAAATTCACAGATGATACCAGGCTCTAAGAGACTGCAAGTATCTTGGAAGGCAGGATTAGAATTCAAAATGATATGAGTAAACTGGAGAGATGGGACGGGATTGAAGTCCAGATTGTAAACAAATTATTTTCACAGTTAATAGAGGACAAGTCAATACAGTCATTGCTATTTGGGGACTCTAATGAGACTCTTCAGCTGACCCTCAGTAAGACATGTCCAATTGGCCAGGGTCCATTGACTAGATTGGGAATTTAGTGACCCAGCTAACATACAATGTGCATTTAGGCAACCTACATTTGGATGTTTATAACCTGAAGCTGGATCCAATCTACAGTCTGAGGGCAGCATAGGAGTCAATTAGTAGGAATAAATGCAAGACACTTGGATACCTTCATAATTAACTGTATAATGAACTGCATAAATAATGAACTATATAAATGCAGGAGGAGAAACTACTTTCTCAGTTGCATTTCTGTAGAAGAGGATCTCTGATAAAGAATATCTGTCTTACTGTTGCATAAAAATAAAAAGCCATAACAGAATTATGTCATTATAGGCAGTGAGACACATGAATCACTCCTCACTCAACAGAGCTGTCTTACATTCAGTTTTGGGCATCACACTCCAAGAAAGAGGCAGAACAACTGCAGAGACAGACTTTTAGAAAACATAACTTAGGAGGAAACTTGTAGAGAGTGAGGACTGTTTAATGTATCAAAAAGGACACCAAGAAGTAACTCTGTAAGGTGTCATATATCAAAATGGCTGTTGAAAATAGGAACAGACATCCACGGAAGACAGAGTGGGAAGTAATTTGTTCAATTGCAGCAAGGAAGGTTTTTATTTTCTAACAGTAAGAAGGTGGCAACACTGGAATACAAGGTTTTTAAGAACAAACCAGAGATCTGCCAGAATACAACTGATCCTGGCTTGGGATACCAGGATAGCCCAGGAGGCCTCTGAATGTCTTTTCCATGAGCGCTCTCATGGGTTAACAAAACTCAGAGTTACTCATCCCTGGGTCAGATGCACATTCATGTGTGCCAATGACATTCAGTAATTCTCAGGGCCAGTTCACAAAGGAACATCTGTCAGAGTGATTTTTTTTTTTTTCCCAGCAATTCATGAGGATTAGAACTTGACAAGCAGTGACAGCCACATCTCCACACTGTGTGCCCTCGTGGTGTGCCAACACAGACCTCCAGAAAGAGCAAAGGAGATGAGTGGAGCTTAACTGAACTCCCTTTATGCCTTATTGCAAAGGTAGAGAAGAAATAGGGTGAACACTAGTCAAAACCATAGCCATGCAGCATGTCCTTTCTTACTCATGAATAACTCTGAAGTGAGACCATAACAAATAGTGAGATCCTGGACCAAATATCTTGCTGGTGCAGTTTACCGCCTTCAGTAAGCTGCTGTGACTGAATAATCTAGTTTCCTTTATTTTAAGGCAGACTGTTATTCAGTAACAATGGTTACCTCTCACATATCTTTTATTAGAGCCACGCACAAGAAAGACTGAAGCATCAAATGTAACTCGTGCATCGCACCAACGCACATCACACTTCACCGTGATCGTCATAATTCAGTATCTTGGTCTATTGCGGGCTGGTGATATATGTGAGACAAGTGAGAAAACTCTTAGACTTCTCACAATAACCACACCTTATTGACCAACAAAAGCTGTCAAAAGACAAAGTCTGTCTGAGTGTTTCCATGATTACTAATGCATTTACCAAAAAAAAAGAAAAATATTGGCAAATGATCTTTTTTTTTATCTGCTACATGTACTTCAATTTTTACTGCAGGCATCCACACTATGCTTACATGGGCAATAAAAATTTCAGAAAGGGATCCATTCCAATTAGCCAGAGTTGCTATATTTGCCAAATACCTGCCCCCAAGAAAAACTGTAGCACAAACTCACCTATTTAATAGTAAAGTAGGCAAATATCACAATAAAAGTGTTACCTATTCCTTAAGCCAAGAGCAATGCTAGAACAGGAAATAACAGCTTTAATAATGTTTTTAAAGGATGTCATATTTTACACAGACTGCTTCTGAGGAAACCATTCTAACAAACCTCATCTGGTCTTCATAAACCCTCTTGGATGCACTTCCAAGAACACTTGAAAAAAAATAACCAGTTAAATTTTCACACAATAAAGACAGATGACCACATGCTGAAAGATCTAGATCAGAATGCTGAGTTAACCAAACCTGTCTTCACCCCAAGTGTTTATAAAATGCAGGACCTAATCATTTACGCTCTTTTTTTTTCCGTGTGAGCAAAATCTTTAAAGGGTCTTCAAAATTTACATTTCAGACTGGCAAACAGGGTCTTCTTCATTAACCTTATTTATTTTAAATTATTCACCACACTTCAAACGCTCCAGGATATTCCTGCTAACGTTAAGTGGCTGAAATTTATACAGCTCCATATAAAGACACTGAAATGCCTCATTAACTCTTTTTCCTCCCCAGGAATGTTCTCTCCAACAGCTATATACGTATCTATACATATCTCTCTATATATAGTTGGGACTTTATTTTTGGTTTTCTTAGAATTAATTCAGTTCATTAACTTCAGAACAGCTCACACAAGCCCCTGCAAGCTACATCAGTCCTTGCTTAGCCAGTTTGATGAAACTCATGCACTAAGGGCACGGCAGGAGGCCACTGTGTTCAGGTGAATTCCATCGCCTTGTAATGGCAGTAAGGTCTGGCTGCGAAAATGGGCAGCAACATTTCAATCTCAGAGTAGTTTCTTCTTCCTTCCCCAGTCCCATGTTTTCCGACAGGAGATACTGGATGGTTCTGATAAAAGATACAAAGTCCTGAGAACTAGGATGAGGAGAGGAACTTCACATGATAAAAAGAGGAAGAATATCTTTGCAAGCAGACCTGCTACCCAATGGAGAAAGCTTTAAACTAGGTTCATGAGGAGATGGTATCTAAATACAGAAGTGAGGAACCAGTGCAGATAAAGGGTAAGTACATGTTGGAGGAGCCCATGAAACGGAGGGCATTCAGACATCTCAAACAGCTGTCCACCACTGCACAGAGCTTGAGCAATGAACAGGCAGAACTGCAAGGCTGTATGTAGTAGCAGACCTACAGCATGATCAGAATCACAGCCGTGGGCTAGCATCCATGACCAGGGTATGGTCACGGATGCAGGCTGTTTGAGAAGGGAAGGCAGAGAGTAAAAGAAGAGGGAGCTGTCTTTTCTGTGGAAAAGTTCCTTGACTGCATAACACTCCAGTGCATGAAGCCATCTCACCAATGTACACCAAGGAATGCCTGGCTGACTTGAAGTAATGTTAGTAATGGTCCAGATTTGAGCAGGAAATTTGACTAGAAACCCCCAGAGGTCCCCTACAGCTAGCATTTCTATGAAGCCATGGGAAAACTCAGACTGTTGATTTTGCCAGCAATATCCATGAATTTTCAGCTTTCTTCTTCTCTTTTGGTGTCTTTTCCTTATTTTTATGTATTGCCCAACCTCTGAAAGTAGAACTGACTCATTTCAGCTGCATTGCGGATGAGTTCAGTCAGTGGAGCAGAGAGGAGGAAAAGCGGGACACTAAGCCACCTGGAGATCCCTCCTTGTCCAACCCCAAAGTTAGTCACACGGAGGGAAAGGTCTGGCAGAAAGCCAGAAATGCCAGCTTCAGCCCACTGGTGGTCCCCTGCAGACTCTGAGTTTTCAGTTCTCCTTTCAGCCTGTATTCAAAGGGCCCTTTCATACTGTTCCATAATACTGACCAGGGGCTGGCCCTTCACAGTATTCACTAATAATTCAAAACCCCTGGTATGAAAAATGAGAGACAAAGCAAATACATACAATAAAATAAATGCCTCTGCATAAGCCTACTGACTCAAAAACCCCAGATCTTCAACTTTTTTTAACTAAAAATTTTACTGCATTCAGAAATATACTATTAAAGCAGAACTTATCAAAACAAAGAGTAGCTGCATAAAGAATGTAGAATCATATATTCTTTATCAACTACATGGGTTTTTTTTTAATCACTAACTCAAAAAAGTTAACTTATCTTCCACAATTTACTAAGAACGGGCATAAATTCTGGTTTGGGTTTAGGGTTGGGTTTTTTTTCAGAAGCTTTATGCTTTTATTCTTTTTTATTGACAAAAATTATTTAAATGAACCATTGGAAACATGACTTGGGATTTTCTCAACATACTGATCTGCCAGTTTACAAATTCAAGTGCTGAACAGAATTTACTCTGTCTATCCACAATCAAGTCCGGGATGACAACAAATAGCTAATCTTATGCTCCAAGTTATTATTCCATGTATTTGTTTTCAGATATCACTTGGGACCTTCTACACACACAAAAATAAATCTCTTAGATTTAAGCCTCACACAGCAAAAGAAATTCTCTGAGCACCAGAAACAATAATTGGTTTGTTTTTTAACATGAATTCTGCTCCAAAGACCCTTTTTTATGTACATTGTCAGTTCTTCTGCACTATTCATTTCAACAGCTTTGTGCCAGTTTACATAAAATGACAACCTAGATCCTAGAAATTAGTGGAATCTAAAAAAATAAGTGAATGCTAATGTACTCTCTGTCTTCCTGAACACAACTGAAATCCCAGGGGACACTGTGCTTTGAAGTCTTTGAAGTCTGCAATGCAGAAATCATTGTTGAAAAGACGAAAGACCAAGCGCTCATCACCTCTAAAATACTAATATATTTACTCAGCTACCAATACAACTTATCCAAAAGTTCTTATCTCTGGTTATTTGCAGTACTGGATGATCTGGAGAGAATGTCACTTTTTTGGTTCTCATGGTTGTCTTCAAAAAGTTAGAGCTTATTTTGATGTAAAATATGGCACCCCAATGAGTTTGTAATCTTCTGATGGAGTCATCATTGCTCCCTAAAGCACATGCTACTCCCAATCAGCTTCCAGCAGTCTTTTAAAATTTACCTCAATCCAAATGTTTTTGGAAATTATCTCAAAAAATACTATATCCAAGGACCTTGCACTGTAGACACTGGATAAAACATATGTGAAACTTTAATGGATATTTTATCCTGAAAATCCTTCTTTATCCAACAGATACCAAATTGCAAGTGGCGTTCTCCTTCTCCACCAGCTGGGAACTCAAAGCAGCTCTGTCCTTAATCTCCTTCCACCCAGGCCTTACTTCTGCACAACATCAGCAAACAGAAATTCCCAGCGGATGATCCATAAATCTACCATTTCTGCTCTTGGCTTGCCTTATACTATCCCCATTAAACCCTCTTCCTCCAACGCTAACATCCCTCTTGTAGTCCTTTTCCCTCTTCCTCCCTCATGAGATGTCATGCTCAAGGCCAGAATGACTTATATAAACCAGGTAACAACTTCCCCTGTCTCAATTCTCCATATCCTCCTCTAATCACTCTGGACAATAGCACTGTCTTGCCCATCATGCAAACCATAACATGGATAGCGTTTTCAACTCAGATAGTCTCTCAAATCCCAATTACGTGTCAGTTCAGTGGATTAGTTCAACATAACCTATGATACAGCTCTTCCTATCCATTCACACAACTCATGCTCCTGGCCAAAGCTCTCACCATTACATCATCACAGGCATCCTCTTATCTACACTTGATGCACGCAATCTTGCCTGTTGCAAAGGTTGTTTTCCATGGTCACTCCTCGTTGCCTTTGATGCACCAAATATAGTTTGTTCTCACTTTTAAGGCTCTTAACAGCTGATCTCACACCACACGTATTTTCTTACTTTTTATGCTGAGGTCAGCTCTTTCAACAATGCCAAATTCTACTGCCTACGAGCTAAACACTTCCAAGCAGAGACCACAAGATCCCTCCAAAATACTTTTATCCTCAGTGTGCTAAAAAATTTTGCTTATCATGCTGGTCAATACTATCTCATCATTCCCCTGTACACCTCCAGTCTGTCCATAGCCATCTGTTACCTCTTACCTCATATTCCTTTGGCTGCTTTCCTAAATGGCTTACATACATCTCTGGTTTGTGCCCATGTAAAGAGAGGGCCCTCAGTCACGATTCAGGTTCCTAGACACTAATGCCAGTAAATACTCTTGGTGGTCTCTAAGATTTCACACACAGGAATAAGGAAATGAGGATTACTGCGTTTGAGGCACCAAGAAGCAACTCAATGATAACGGTATCAAAAGGGAAGATTGGTTTTGCTGATACTATGCTCAAAGTCAACCAAATATCTTTCTTGGTGCCAGGAAAAGAAACACTTCCTTGAAAATCAGACCAGAGCAATGAAGATACATAATAGCTAAAATGTACATGCAAAGTATTTTATAATAAACATATACAATATACATATACCCATATATATATACACATATGGTTTTGTGGATAGATATACATATGTAATCTCAGGAAAAAAAACTCCTAATTTATTTAAAGCATGTTCTTGCTTTACGTTTCAGCATGTACCTTTTAAAGATGGCAACACATTTTCAAATCTTGGAAACTACAAAATCATCTCTACATTTAGTATCACTCCAGACAAGCTCAGTTCCAGCTCGAGGATAGATCAGCGGTAATTCACCACTTACGTACCAGCAGAAATTGTAGGGAGGTGAAAGAAACTTACACCACAATTTCATACATGACTAATTTTAAAGCATTCTTAACCGGATTAAGTCTCATTAATTGCCAACTTGGCAGGTCTTCCTTAAGGCAAGTAGTTTAATGACTGGTCAAGGATCTTGCAAGAATTGCCAGACCTGATTTTTATCTGCCTGCAAATGATAAGCAGACAATATGATCTTTAACTTCACCTTACCACCTCAGTTTCAACAATCCTGTCTTACACCCGTGTATACCTGTAGGTCTTCTTTCCTCAGTGCCAGGCTGCACTGAACGTGTCACAGTCTGAGGCCAGGTCACTAAGCAAGAACGGCATATGCTACCAACACAAGTTACATTTAACTGCACAAGGGCATGCAGGCATACATAGTAAAAGACAGTGTACGCTTAATTGGCTGTGTGAGACACTTTAACTCTTTGCTTCAAGGAGTGACTTCTGCCTCTATGAGGTACTAGGAAGCCTCCACATCTCTCCTTGTTAGTTCCCTTCTAAACCACTATTCTATACATAAGAGGAGGGGAACAAAAGCAGCAAAATGCCAAGTGTCTAAAGCAACTTAGGAAGACCTTCCTAACATACCTTCCTAAGGTAACTTAGGAAGACCAAGTCAGGGAACAGTTAAGTACATTGAATATCCACAAGTCCATGGGTCTTGATGGGATGCACCTGTGAGTGCTGAGGGAGCTGGCAGAATTAATTGCTGGGCTGCTCTCCATCATCTTTGAAAGGTTCTGGAGAACAGGCACGAGGACTAGAGGAAAGCAAATATCATCCCAGCCTTCTAAAAAAGGCAAGAAGGAGGACCCGAGAAACCACAGACCAGTCAGCCTCACCTCCATCCCTGGAAAGATGATGGAATGATTCATTCTGGGCATCATCTCAAAGCATTTGGAGGAAAAGAAAGTTATCAGAAGTAGTCAACGTGGATTCACCAAGGGGAAATCATGTCTGACAGATAGCCTTCTACTATAACATGACTGGATGGATAAATGAGGGGAGGGTGGTGGACATTGTCTACCTTGACTTCAGCAAGGCTTTTGACAGTCTCCCACAGCATCCTCATAGGTAAGCTTAGGAAGTGTGGATTAGATGAATGGACAGTGAGGTGGATTGAAAACTGGCTTGAAGACAAAGTTCAGAAGGTCATGATCAGTGGCACAGAATCTAGACAAAAGTCAGGTGGGGTCCCACAAGGGTCAGTACTGGGTCCGGTCCAGTTCAATATTTTCATCAATGACCTAGATGAAGGGATGGAATGTACCCTCAGCAAGTTTGACAGTGACATAAAGATGGGAGGGGTGACTGACACATCAGAAGGCTGTGCCACCATCCAGCGAGACCTGGACAGGCTGAAGAGCTAGGCAGAGAAGGACCTGATGAAATTCAACAAGGGCAAGTGGAGGGTCCTGCACATGGGGAGGAATAACCGTATGCATCAGTATAGGTTGGGGGCTGACTGGCTGGACAGCAGCTCTGAGGAAAAAGACCTGGGAGTCCTGGTGGACATCAGGATGACCATGAGCCAGCAATGAGCCCTTGTGGTCAAGAAGACCAATGGCATCCTGGGGTGCATCAAGAAGGGAGTGATCAGCAGGTGGAGGGAGGTCATCCTGCCTCTTGACTCTGCCCCGGGGAGGCCCCATCTGGAGTACTGTGTCTAGTTCTGGGCTCACCAGTTCAGGAAGGATAGGGGACTGCTGCACAGGACCACCAAGATGATTAGAGGCCTGGAACATCTCTCTTACAAGAAAAGGCTGAGGGACTTGGGTCTTTTTAGTCTGGAGAAGGCTGAGGGGGGATCAGACCAGCACCTATAAATATTTAAGGGGTGGGTGTCAGGAAGAAGGGGCCAGTCTTTTTCAGTGGTGCCCAGTGACAGACAAGAGAAAATGGGCACAAATTTGTACATAAGAAGTTCCATCTAAACATGAGGAGGAACTACTTCACTTTGGGGGTGGCAGAGCCCTGGAACAGGCTGCCCAGAGAGGTGGTGGAGTCTCCATGTCTGGAGACATTCAAAACCTGCATGGACATGGTCCTGTGACAGGTGCTCTAGGTGGACCTGCTTTGGCAGTGGGGTTGGACTAGATGATCTCCACAGGTCCCTTCCAACCCCATATCATTCTGTAGTTCTGTAAATGCAAACATTCTGGAACAATAATGGAAATTAAAAAAGGTCAGAATAGGAACAAAATGCTGACAGGTTTGTGTTCTCCCTGGAGAACATCCAGCACAGAGCAAGAGTATTTGAAATACTAGGCTAAATCCTGCATTAAAAGCTTTTACTGTTGTAGAGGTTACAGGTCGCTTTCTGCCACAATGTGTGCTGCATGCCCACATGTAACATGTGTATGCCCAAATGAACTACTATGAAATATTCAAAACGCTGCTCCAAAAATACATAACCACCACATATAAGTGCCTCTGGTCAAACACATGCATCTTCTGCATTTACAGACCTACTCAAACATGCAGGTAGTTGTTTCACTTCCTTATGTTTTACCAGAACCCCAAGAGAGCACCAGAAGGCAAACGGCTTTCAGGCATAAAGCGTTTCTTTTTGTTAAATTATTGCCATTGTGTCAACCACAGTTTTTTTGAATTAAGTACATTGGCCATATTTATAAAGAGAAAACAGAGATCAACTATATGTATTCTCAAAATTGGCTGATGATATCAAAGTGGCATGGTAGCGGCACAGGAAGAAGAACACTGAAGTTCAATTTATTTTGAATTGCATTACTTTGCCAGACTCCGAAACTCATTTAGCAAAGTGCTCTGCTCCACCAAGTATATATCTAGATATGAACTGGTTAAACATATTGGAAAGCATGACATTTAAGATTATTGTCTGGTAAAAAGATGACCTTTAAGGAGCAGCTACACAACAGAAGGTAGAGCTTCTGAACAGAAAAAAAAATATTTTTTACCGTACAATAGGAATGTAATTAATAACACACTTTACCAGCATTTACAAAAAAGAAGCAATAGTTGAATTTGTACCATTCATTTCAATGCGCTGTTTTTTACAACTGCATTTAACAGCAAACATTTCTGCTATTGAAAATGACAGGGAAATAAACCACGCCAAGAAGTTTTTTTTTTTCTAAAAAAAAAAAAAAAGTCACCGACTCAGAGAAAAATCTACATTCAACTATTAATAGTTCAACACGAATCCACAATAGCATGCAACTAGGCAAATCAACGGTAATGACAAATACTACATCTGACACTCTGTCCTCAACTAACCCCCATTATGCCTAAGGACTATACCATGCGTAATGTATAAGATCACACATTTTCTTGGACACTAATGTAATCACCAACAACAAAATGAGCTGAATAGTTAATTATAAGACAAATTTTCAACGTTAACTCCTGCTTTGCTTTTCTGAGTTTAGTCAAAGCTGGAATGTCGGTTATAACTACTCTTTCTTTGGCTACATTTTTTTTTGGAGTCCAGAATAAAAGAAAAAAGAAATCAAACATTGTACACATGGGGGAAAAAAAATGGTGTTCTGTTGGAATCAGACATGGGTTTGTGGACTTGCAATTAATATTGAGCACATTCACAATACACAGATCTACAGAAAACAGAATGAGATGTAAAGATGGATACATTTTGGAGGAGTTTTGGAGTCAATGCAAATCGACTCAGATATCCAGGACCCAACAATTCACTTCTGGAACCCTCAAAACTCCTTATTCTCCATTTTAAGCACAGGACTGCTTCTGTTTGCTATAAAAAGCCACAGAAAGCCTACCAGTGAGGACTGGGGAAATCACCATTCTAAGCAGGAAGAAATGTTCATGGCAGAGATTGGAACAGCTGCACCAGCAGTTCTCTAGCCCAAACCCCTGCCAGCTGAACTACAGAAGCACCAAGTTGCTCTCTTCAAAGTCTTTGATAAACCCACACCCCTAAGGCATCATGAAAAGAGTCAGCTGATGGCTGCAAAACTTGCTGATGGCTGAAAAACTTTTTGAAGTGCAACTTCATGTCAAGTCATCAGGCCAAAAGACTGTGCATTTAAAAAATAGCCTAAAATCTCTAATAGGACCTTATGAAATGTACTTGAGGTAGTTTGCAATCTGAGATACATCAGTGAGTGTCTAAAACCAGCAATATGCCTACATGTTCATTGAACTGAGCTCCAAGTCATACCAAACCCATAAATAAAAGAAGAAATATCACCATATCAATCCTTTGATCTTTTCACAAAAGCCCATTTGAGCTTGGTCTTCCTGGAAAACCAACAAAAAGAAAAAAAAAAAATCCCAAACCTGTATTTATATAGGTGCAGTTCCTCCTGGCACTTCATTACAAAGACCCTAGCAAGGACATGAGCCATCTTTTGTAAGGTAATATGTAAACAAGCCCCAAGAATCTCAGATTCAGGAGGCCAAGAGTGAGAATCTGGGAAGGTTCCTGGGCTTGTCTACAGGAAAGGTCTACTGGACTTGCTCTCCCCTCATCCCTCCTTCTCATGCTCTAGCTGTGATAGAAGAAACATTTCTAAAAAACTGGCTCCATACATCTGGCTTTCACCAGCTTCCCACTGAAACCACAGCTATGAACCACATCGGTCAAAGTAGGTAATTCCCCAGATTCTTTCCAAACAGTTCATGGGCAGTTTTTTTCCTTCTCTTTGTGCACCACAGCAGCCCTTTCAAACTTACACTAACTAACATGGAGGAAATACTATGTTCGCTTCCCCTGGCAGTGAACTACGGTTCACTACATTACTACAGTACATTTGCAACCAGTCACATAGCTGCGGCAGAAGCCACAACGTTTCTTAGCTCCTCTAGTCAAAGGAGAGTGAGAAGAGGGTGAGATGAACTTTCCCTGGCACAGCCTCTCTCAGGAAACTGCTGCTCCCAGGTTGAGGAAACCTAAGCTCAGTGTTGAGAAACAACACAGTGTGTATTTCGTTTCTTCCTCAGCAGCTGTATCTTGAGGCCAAAATTAATTTGGAGGCTGGGAGGTAGACGATGAAGATGAGACATACACTGCAGAATAACTGCTTCTAGGTATCTGTGCTGATCATACCTCAAAACTGTGGTGAGGGGGGTGAAATTCTCCTTCAATATGGAGGAACATATTCCTCTAAAAGTTTTCTACTCTCCCCTCTGGCAGTCACGCCTGGTCAGTAGCTACCCAGCCCGGTGCTGGAACTGTTTGCCCAGAGCTCATTTTGCAGTAAAGAGAATGCCACTGCCACCAGTCTGAAAAATGGCAAAAATTGTAAGTTCTTAAAGAAGTGGTGGGGAGAGGACAGGGTAAGGTTTCTGATTCTCCTGGCATCACTTGTGAGCCATGAGGTTGCTCTTGTGGTCAACACCACAAATCACTGCTCACAAACATAAACTGTTTCTCAACAGCATGCTTACCACATCAGGTTCTCTCATTTACACAAGCTGGTCATATCAATGAGTGCTAGGATTTTATTGTGTTTTTTTTTCCCCAAAAACCCTTCATGACTGTCTTTTATAAATGTCTTTTATTCAGACTGTCCCTTTTATCAGGACAGCTATACATACAAGCCCTTGCTTATAGACTACTTAATCTATCCTTCCACATTTCAGTGAAACCATTTGGCTTGGCATTTGGATACAAGCAAAAAAAACCCAATATACTGGATTCTAGTTGATACTCACATCTACCCTGGGCAGCCACAGAATGACATATGAGCATGTCGGCAAAGCTGAGAAAGAAATGGTGCCGCCTTGTAAAATTAGCAGCTGCTGACCCATAACTAATTTGCAACAGCAGTATTTTTCAACCTCATTAATGAAGGAGGATATAGGAATATGAGATAGTGAGCAAAAAAAAATATTTAAATACAGCAAAGGCATCTTCCTAAGCAAATTATCAGGACTTTGTTATGGATGTCCTGTCTGGAAACTTTGCAACAGACTGAAAGAACGGAAATGAAAACTTGTGTTATGAAGCTGGAGAGATTTTCATTACTTTTTCCATATATCCTTTCAGCAGTAACATACTAAAAGGGCATTTTATTATAAGCTGATGGGTCAGTTTGTGAAGCTATGGCACTTTAGTCAAAAATAACTCACTGAAGATACAGCATGAGTAATAGAGCTACTTGCCGCATGAATAAATATATGCAGATTTTTCCTGTAGTAACTAACCACATCACAGAACAGTTCAAACTTGATTCAACATGTTACAGTATCACATTTTAAAATCTTGCTCATGTTTGTGCTATTTGATCAAAAGTATCTCTAAGTGCAGGATTTTTGATTGAGTTCTCTTTACAGTGGCGAACAGTACTGTCAGGAGCCATCAATACTAATTGCAGAAGTTTAAGACTTGGAATTTATGATCATTACTAGCTCTGGGCATCAAATGTAAGTATTGCAGGTCCACTGAAAAACTTGAACAGTGACTTCTTTGTTGCTGCATTAAAAGAAGCGTGACCAGCAGGTTGCAGGAGGTGATTTTCCTCCTCTACTCTGCGCTCGTCAGACCCCACCTGAGTACTGTGTCCAGCTCTGGAGTCCTCAACAGAGAAAGGACATAGAACTGCTACAACAGGTCCAGCAGAGGGCCACAAAGATGATTAGAGGGATGGAGCACCTCTCCTATGAGGACAGGCTGAGGAGCTGGGGCTCTTCAGCCTGGGGAAGAAAAGGCTCTGGGTGAGACCTTATTGCAGCCTTGCAGTATCTGAAGGGAGCCTACAGGAGAGCTGGAGAGGGACTCTTTATCAGGAAGAGTAGTGATAGGACAAGGTGTAATGGTTTTAAACTGGAAGAGGGGAGATTTAGATTGGATATTAGGAAAAAATTCTTTCCTGGGAGAGTGGTGAGGCACTGGAACAGGTTGCCCAGAGAAGTTGTGGATGCCCCACCCCTGGAAGTATTTAAGGCCAGGCTGGATGGGGCTCTGAGCAACCCAGTGTAGTGGGAGGTGTCTCTGCCCTTGGCAGGGGGTTGGAACTGGATGATCTTTAAGGTCCCTTCCAACTCCAACCATTTTATGATTCTACATTATAAAAATTGCTTTGTGTAGACTGCAGGACATAACAACTTCTCAGTCCTTTTGCCTCTTCATGGAAGGAATTCTTTCCTTTCTGTACTGGGCCTGTCTGGGATGGAGTTAACTCCCTGAAGCAGCCCTCACAGGGCTGTGCTTGGTAATTGTGGCCAGGAGGGTGTTGATGAGGCACCCCACTGCTGCTGAGCAGCACCCACCCAGCACCAAGACTGGTTGTCTCTCCAACACCCCCCAACGGCCGTCAGACTGAGTGGGCAAGAGGCTGGGAAGGGACACAACTAGGACAGGTGACCCCAAATGACTAAAGGGTTATCCCATACCACAAGATGTTGTGCTCACCAAAAAAGGGTTAAGAGCAAGGGGGAGGAGTGGGGACATTTATTATTAAAGCATTCATCTCCTGAGGCAACTGCTATGCACCCTGGGGTTCTGCTTTCCCCAAAGTGGCTGGACATTGCCTGCTAATAGGAAGTAGAGAATGCATCTTTTTGCTTTGCTTTTACATACAGTTTTTGTTTCTCTTCACTACACTGCCTTTTTCTCCACCCATGAATTTTTCATCTTATTTTTCCCCCTTGCCCCGTTGAGGGAGAGAGAGCGGCTGGTTGACAGCCAAGGTCAACCCACCACACCTTTCTTTTCCTCTGTCTTTACAGAGGAGATCGCAGAGCAGGAAGGCTCCCCTGTAATGCCATCAAGAGGCCCCTAAACATTTAATCATTGGAGCTTCTCTGCTTGTCCCAGAGATATGTCACACATTTTACAGCTGATACTGTCCTCTCCCTTGTGTGCTCTGGATGTTAAGTGTAAAGGCCAAAGAAAAGGGCAAACAGCTGCTGCACTGATGCCAGTGGCAGCACTGATAAAGCCCTACTTTTCTAAACAGTGCTGAGGACCTCGTGACTTTGTTCTCCATGTTGCACATGTTTGGAGATTCTAAGGCATGGCCTACTTTACCTTTGTGACTGACAGGTAGGCTAATATCTCCCACATGTTCATGACAGTCCTCCAACAGCACATCACCAAGAAACATGGAACTTGTTCAAAAGATTTACCAAACAGATCAGATAGGTATCTATTTATTTACTTCCATATTGGTTATTAAAGTATTGATGGCTGAATACAGGTTGCTTGGCAAAAGCTTCTGCACCTTGCAACATTCATGCTGGATTTATGCCAGGAGTATAATTACTGCTTATTAATAACATGCCTTATTATCTGAACATATTTAAAATAATAAATAATCTAATACTGGAAAATGTCCCCCACAATCGGATGATCAAATTTGCCCTGCTCTCCTCCCATTTACTTGATGATTCAAAATTATTGTTTTTAACCATTTTGAACATAACCACACTCCCTTCAAAGGAAAACTAGGCAATTGTGCTGCCATATCTGACCTTGTGAAATAGGAAGGAGAGGTTTCTCATCAGGGAGAGGGGTAGGATGCAAAATAAGATTAAAAGAGGAAGTTGCAATGATTCTTTCATGGAAAAGGTCTGAAACTTGTAAGGAAATAATTGTCACTGCTGAAATTGCCTGTCACAGATGCATCACTTGGAGAAAGTAGAGGGTGAGAAAAGTAGAAGGGCCCAAGAAAAAAAAAAAAAAAAAAGAAAAAAACAATCAAAAATCTTCTCATTCCCTTTAGGCAAAAAGGCAGTTGCACCTGGGTATTTGAAACAAAATCTTGTTAGTCTGCTCCATACAGTCCTGCTGCATTATCACGACAATTTTACTTGCAGTAGTGCCCTTTAGAGCGCTGCTGTGTTGTGTTCCTGCTGGGTATCAGGATCTCTCTGTTCTCTGAAGCGGAGCCAAAGGAACTCTGTGATTCTGTGAACGCTTGGCTTTTTCATGACATGAGGATCTCCTCTTCTGTTTGATAGTGCTTAGGGACCATTGCATCTTCAAGGTTTTCATAGTATGAATAACATACTGATCTTCACTAGTGCCTCCTGAGTAAAAGTTCTTGCCAGATCCCCAAATGAGGTACATTCTTGGAGTTTTAGCAGGGACTACAAAGCCTCTGCTCTGCTCAGTGTGGCTGTTACAAGGCAAACATCAGTATGCAATACCAGGTGCACCATTGTCACTTCTCCAATGAAAGAAACTTGTTGCAAGAAATAGAAACTTGTTGCAAGAAATCTTCCCTTGCATGGAGAAGGAATTCCTGAATGGATGTACTGCGGAAAAATCCTTGGTGAACTGTGTTTTTCAGTTGTAAGAAAAGTCAGTCAAAAGCAACAACACTAACAGCAAAAAATTCCCCAAAATCCATCAGCATATGTAGAAACGTTGCTTTTGCAGACACTACTTAGGGCTGTTAGTACAAATTCCTGGGCAATCCACAGCAGTTTGCTTAATTATGTTATTTTCTTTCTCCTCCCTCTTCATCATGGTCTTTCCACCCCACACACTTAGGGATATTTTTATTCTCTAAGCTCTATTAAGCATTCACCTTGATTTCCAGTGTTTCTATTTTGTTCCTTCTCCTTTCTCCCTGAACAATCCAACCTTTCTTTAATGCCTCTGCTTCCTGAAACACCCAGAGCCCCTACTATAAGGAGCTCCAACCTATTTATAAAATGGAAGCAACATCACTAGCAACTCTCTGTTGAAATTAATAAAGCTTCTGTAGGGACAGAAGGAGATGGGGGTGGGCAATCACCTTTTCAGAAGAACATTTTCATTAATTAGCAAGTTTAATGGGCAATATAATAACTTACTAGTTATACCAGATAGCTATTGAAATATAATCTCATATATTAAAACCTCTTATTAGCTAGTGTGATTTACTAACCAGAAAAAGCCTTTTGCTACAGATGAACCATCAAATTTAAGCTGCAAGATTTTGTTGTTCTGCTGCCGCTACTGTCAGCTGTGGGTAGAAGGGGCATCAGCTGTAAAACAGACCACATGCAGCATCTTTCAAACTGTCAGCTTCATGTCACTGGGAGACCTTCCTTCCCTCTAACTTTTTCTTTTCCCTATTAGTTCAGTTAAAAGAAAATTCACTCCTACTTTAGTAGGAAATAATGAATATTGGAGACAAGTGAGAGTCTGCACACTCACTGCTTAGAAACTCCTATTCATTCCTCTAACTTTGAAAACAGACTCATCAAGTTTCGCAGAATTGCCTCCGTGCTTAAAATATCTGTACATGTGTTTATAGATCTAAACTGTGTAGTGCTTTCAGGATAATCAAAACTGATGTACAGCAAATCTTTTCTACGCTTATTTAACATTCCGACTTCCCAGGAAAAGCGCTAAGTGAAATGACAAAGCCCAAACTGCAACAAGAACAAATTCACCACTATAAAGTGATACAAATTATTAAAATGAAACAGTTCAATTAAGGGCATATGAAATAGTGAGCACATAAAAATAAATGAGGAAAGAATCGCCCTGGAAACAAAATTATTTCAATTACAGTTTATTTTGATCCCTTTATGATGCATATACACTGTAAATGAAAAGATAACTTGTACATTGTCAGCTAAAGAAAGCTATATCAAAGGATTTTTACTATCCCTACTAAATGATCCGAACCACATTTATAACACAGCACACTTTCTGTTAAGATAAAAGGAAAAAAAATAATAATGTAGTCACAATTAATTAGAGAATCTTTTTGAAATATAAAGTGAGTATCCAACAGTCTTCTAACACCACAATAAATACCTATGTTAAGTACACCCTGTACACAAACCTGAAAGCCCACTTCAAGGTCCATTTCCCATTTATTTTCTAGTATTCAGAAGTGTTCATTCTGGGCTGATTCTAAGATGGCAAGAGCTTTCTATGAGTGTTTTTAAACTAAGTTTGCAGCACTTTAAATGAGTTCCTCTACCTCTTGGTGCATGTTCAAATTCAGCTCTCTGTGCTTGCACACCTTACTTGTGAATAGTGGCCAGAAATACCTTCTCTTCATTACTACCTGGCAGAATTTCACCTGCTCCACCCAAACGCAGGACTGACCACAGCGATCCACCCCACTGTCACTTCCATAATGTTTCTTACTTACAGCTGACAATGGAAGCCATAGCTTGTAAAACATGCAGCCGTATGTTTCCAAATTGGAGATAGTAGATATGGAGTGGGTAAAAATATATCTATTCTATCTTTTATATACTTATTTTAAAATAATCGCCTTTGTGTTGCACGCTTTAAAATTCTTCTGCAACTAGTAGGGAATCTATCCTATAAGAAATCGTCTTCACACAGCACTAAACCCCATGTTGATCACAACGACAGAACAGCTTAAAATACCTAACCTCAAGCTGTTGAGCTGTGGCTCATCTGCTAAAGTCAGCCAAAAAATCCGAGTACAGAATTCCTTTCTTCAAGAAGCAACATGAGATATTTATTTGCCGTAGCAGAAGCCACAATCTCATAATTAGAAAGTTCACTTCCATCTGCAACTCCTTCTCTTGGTGAGGAAACATGACCAGTGCAATACAGTTTCTGCACAGGGCGTAGAGCGTGTGGCCCTTAAGGAGAGACTTGTGTATGTGCTGTCTAGACTAGCACACTAAAGACATACTTCCAAATGTCCTGGCTGAACCTCCCCTGTACCATTCCCATGCATCCTGTCACTGGATCCCAGAAAGAGGAGCTCAGAACCTCCCTCTCCATATTCCGTCTTTAGGAAGTTGTAGTGAGCAATGAAACCACCCCTCAGTCTCCTTTTCTCCAAACTAGACAAAAACAGAGTCCTTAGCTGCTCCTCATAGGCCATTTCTTCCAGCCCTTTCACCAGCTTTGAATGCTCTCCTTTGGACACATTCAAGGACCTTCACATCCTTCTCAAATGGTGGGGCCCAGAACTGATCACAGTATTGGAGGTGAGGCCACACTAACGCTGCATACAGAGGGACAACCACAGCTTGTGCCTGTCTGGCTTTTGATACTGTCCCTCACAGCATCCTTCTCAGAAAGTTGTCCAGCTGGGGGATAAGCAGGTTCATGATGCACTGGGTGAAGAACTGGCTAAAGGGCAGAGCTCAAAAAGTTGTAGTGAATGGGGCAACTGGCTGGCAACTGCTCACCAGCAGTGCTCCTCAGGGTTCAATTCTAAGGCCAGCTGTGTTGAATATCAGTGATCTGGATGCTGAAGCTGAATACACCACTAACAAGTTTGCTGATGATACCAAACTGGAAGGTGCTGTAAACTTCCTTGAGTGACAAGAGGCCTTGCAGAGGGTTTAGACGGATTGGTGCACTGCGCTCTGATTCACGGGATGAAATTTAACAAGTCAAAATGCCCCGTTCTGCACCTGGGATGGAGTAATGCCAGGCACAAGTCTAAACTGGGAGAAGGGTGTTTGGAGATCAGCCCTGCAGAAATGGGTCTGGGGGTTCTGGTTGAGAGCAGGCTTAATGTGAGTCAGCAGCATGCCCTAGCAGCCAAGAAGGGTAAAATGCATCCTGGGGTGCACCATACATAGCATAACATATAGATAGACCTCTGCTGTTACAAATGCATGTGAGAAAGCTGCAGTCTGAACTCTAGCCATGAATCACATGCAAAGCTACACTCTTCTATGTAAAGCCCCTTGAATCTAAGCCAGCAGAGGAAAGAAATCTAGAGCTGGCTTTTAACCACAGACATAAATGTGTTCATGCCAGCCAGCCCAAATCAGTAACTGGCAGTCAATAGCCTGCAACAGCTGACATTGCCTGCTCTCTCTCTTCTTAAGTGGCTTGCAAAGATATACTCATGGGCAAACCACTGCAACAAGCCAGACTGCACCAAATGGAAACATGCACAACGACAGTACGATCCATCTTCACAAAAAAAAAAAAAAA
>VZRU01014258.1:62559-92745 GCA_013398155.1 Pedionomus torquatus
ACTTGTAAAAAGAAAAAAAAAAAAAAAAGAAAAAACCATGGAAATGGGATTCATGACCAGTGCCAAAGAGCACCCACAAAATGAGCATCCTCTGGGTGAACAGTGGGCAAAGTTGGAAAGGGGAGGGGTGAGACGAGATAGAAAGAAACTCCCTCTCGCTGTGCCAAGCCCTCTACTTGTTTTAACAAACGAGCCATTAGCATCTCCAAATTATCTGGCCCGAGCTACAGCCAACTCCCTTTCATCCAAGCCCAGGCCTTAGCCAAACATTAGGAAATTACCAGCTGGGTCCAGTGTGAAGGCAGCAGGCCTGCATATCATCAGCACCACAGCATCAATGAACCCCAAGCTGCGCTCTCCTCCACCACCTTAGTCTATACGTTAAATGCACGCAGCCATGGAAAGGAACCTATTTGCCCGAACCACTCACTACAAAGCCTGAAGGTAAATTATTATCCACTGGGATTTCTCTATAGAAACCGGGGAGCAGAATGAAACAGAGATTCCTATAAAATTCTAGGTACCCTTGCAAGAATTGCATAAGCACCCTGAAGGAGCCGCATTACCCCTTGAATTATCGTGAACATTAGCATGGTCCTTTGCTAGAATAAGTCCACAAAATAGGCAAGAACAGTCTCTATGGTTGCACTGCACCCAGGTGTGAGCCAGCCTAACCCGGAACAAAGAAATGAAATTTCCCAAATACTGACAAGCATCTCACTGTCACTTCTCAATCTCCTTGTCCCAGAAAGACAGAAGCAGAGACGGGACAATTAAGTCTAACAGTATATTAGTGTACCTGTTAACTAAGTGATGGTAAACACCAATAAGGCATAAAGGAAGTTCTTTTTCTTTTCCAAAGACCAAAAACACCTACAGATGAAAATGGAACTTTTTGGGTATCTTAAGCTTCTGCTCACTTAGCCTCTTAGTTTGACATCTTGGTAAGACCTTGTAGACATTAAATGTGGTAATATTTTAGGAAAGTAAGAGAAAAGAATGGACATATTCATATGCAGTGCAGTGCTCCAACAAAGAACCTCATATTTTCTATGTTACAAGCCAGTCGACATTACTTAGCTGTAAAGTAGTATACATTTTACGACACTGCAGACTACATAGGACCCAGGGCAAAAGAAGCCCTCACATTAAAAACAATCAGATTAGCATAATAAGAGCAGAAAGCAAAGCTGCAGGAACATTTGGGGAGCTTTTAATTTATTTTTTTTCTTTAAAGCATTTCAACTCCTCCAGCCAAAGTAAACACATCACAGATTAGTTCTCAGAAGTGCCCTCAGCCAAAAATTAAGTTATTGTAATATGGGGAATGATGCTGGGAGCTAAGCTAAGCTTTAATAGTCTTCATGGCATATAATAGATGTGGAGGGCTCACAACACAGACTGAAACAAGCACACGTTGAAGTTTTCAACTTCATAATAAAGACATTCAAAATATGGTAAGGTAGCTAGAATACCACTAGTGCATACTCCTCTTACAGCCATCATAACATTAGGAATGTATGATGTTAGTTTTCACTCATACAATTACAGTTGCAGACAAGGCCCCCCCATAAAACACAGCCCCCCTTGAACCTACCCTATTGCTGAATCAACGTGGATATGTGGCACATCAGCATCTTGGGATACTCATCACAGCCAGGCAGCATCCTACCATCTACAAATGATCAAAAAATTACAAGCCCCAGATGCTGAAAAATACTGGCTTCTTTGCAGAGATTTACAGGAGGGAAAAAACAGGAAAAAGCTCTCTCAAATTCATTTTAGTTTGGAACAGAGCTTAATATTTCATTTCTTAATATTGATTCTTAAAGAGATTTTCCAATTCTGCATCTTAACAATGCCCCAGAATTGCTGTGCAGGACTAGACTAATCTCCTACTGCCAGAAATCAAACAACAAAAGAAAATACACAGATGAAGCCATTAGAGACTAATCTGTCTACTTGGAAGTTAAGAGGAAGCTCCTTTTAGGTATCACATACCCAGACACAGTCCCAAGCCTGTTCCTGGTGGCTCTCTGATCTCGGGGCACCTCAGTCCCCCAGCCCACCCCTCCTGGCTCCTGGACTTCACCCAAGCGAGCTACCCCTCAATATGGGGCAGGCTGACAATATAAGCCCCATGTTGTCTCTTTCAGTCTTCTACACGTCTCCCAGACCAGAGGAAAAGATGACCCTGAATTCCAGAAAGGTTCTGCTCTGCTTGTGACTAGGACAGCAGAAACTTTTATCAGATATAAAATATAGCATAGAGAAAGTGCTCACTCAGCTCCAGTTGTGCGAGAACGGCCTTCAAAGTCACTCCTAAATATCAGTGTAACATGTAACCCAGAGGCAATTTTCTGTACCTTAAATTAAGATAGCTGAATCTATACTTACCTCCTAGCTGCTTACATTCATCAAAGAGTTCTGGACCAGCAGTGTTTTTGTGACCAACTTATTTTTCCTTATGATTTTCCCTAATGAACTCTTAAATTACCCAGAAATAACCTTGAGTTGATTTAACGCCTGCTACCAAATACAAAGGAGGACAAACACTTTGGAGGAAAGAGATGAAAGAGAATCTGAACTTGTGGACACAAGCTGCTTGGAGTCTGTCTCGGGGAGGTCCCCCAGAGACACGAGGCCCTACGAGTATTACTAACATGTAGTTAAACCTAGTTCCCATACCTGATATTAGTTAGGAAGAACAGAAAGATAGACAAGAAGTGTGGAAGGCATTTGCTGTGATCACACACCAACAGCATTATGCTCAGCAAACTTCACAGACTAAAGTAGTGCTTATTCTGTGCTTTATGCAGTGATTATACAAATTAATTGTTAATCATATGTGAGTACTGCCCAGTGCATTTCTAGTTAGTGAATAATGTTCTTCAATAAAATATCAGTAGTTAAATGATCAAAAATGTAATTTGCTTAACTTATAATATAGTTGCTAATGAGCTTCTTTTTAAAAATTCCAACTTGCCACAATAATATATGCACAGTACTGATCCCTCCACAGAGTTCCACACAACAAAAGTACACCTTTTTTTCATGTATTCCTTTCTGCAGTGCACCTTGCACACTCAAAAAGTCGGTTACATCTTCGGACCGAAACAAGTCAGTGACACATTTTTCCCCACTCTTCCTCAAAATGGAGTCATCATCTCTTCCACTGAAGTTGAACACATCATTCTTCAGCCCTTAAAGTCACTCTCCAAAGACTGCTCAGTCTCAGCTCTCTGCTCTGTACCTTCAAAGATTGTCAGAAAGCATGAATTAGTCACAGCTACTGCCTTTTCTTTCTTGTTTCTACTTGCAATAGGCCCTGGATGGCCAGTATTTCTTCTAGACTCCCATCTGTTCCTTTTGTCAGCACAGCTGAAGGTCAATCATTAGCTATCTCAATTGCAGAGTTAGTCCACCTATTTCCAAATTATTGCATGGCAGTACTTAGCTGGTGAAGAAATATCAGGGAAAAAAAGCTGCTGTTCCCCACTCTCACAGTATCAAAGAAAGACTGCACTTAAACCCAGCTGAAGGACCTGAACTGAGTACATAACCACCCTAGACTCTTTGTGTAGTCAATGCAGAGAAATAAGTATCTGCAGAAGATCTCAGACACACTAAGACCAAAATCTATACCTACAGACATAGACTTATAAAGTAAGGACTCTCTTCATTCAAAGTTGGGTGACGTATGCTTCTAGAATAGTCAATAGTCCTTGTCAAGCACTTTAAAAGTTACCTGGGATGAATTCAGGCTACTTTTTCTCAAGATCTACCTCCTCATTTTCTCAGCAACTTCAAAGATATCAAGAGTATCTAGGACACATAACAGCTTTTGGTCATGTAGTTTACTAGACATTTTAGAAACTGACACATATGACAGTTAAAAAAAAAAAAAAAAAAAAAACACAAGAAAAATATGAAGGCTGCAATGACATTCTCATACACAGAGGCTCTCGGTAAATACACCGCCTCTTTTGCTACCTCCTCTAGTTCCAAAAAATGGCAGTCTAGATTTTCATGCCCCATTGGCTCTGCTGCACGCTGCAGATATACAAGCAGATGATTGATGGGTTTTACACTATGGAAGCCTTACTTGTTGGCAAATGCACACTTGAGGAAGGATTCCAGGTCGCTGAGCCACAGCAGGAACTAACAGGGTCTGCAGACCATTTGTTTCAGATTTACATTCAGTATATGACAAACACAACTATCCTTCTATCTGGTTCTTGATTAAAAGAATAGCTTTGGTTTACCCATAAATAAAGTATTTATTCTAATTTTTGGTGAAGCAAGTATTCAGGGCTAAGCAATATGAATGTAAATTCTCCATCTGTATCATTAAAGACAGAATTTGCAGTAAAATTCCCTCCCTTTCTCTAAGGGAATTGATCTGAATTAGACAGCGTATTTTCACTTATTTTCAAAAGGCTTGGGCAGAGTTTCCCAGGCAGACATTTAGTAAGCTGACTGCATTCAGGTCCCAACATATTCAGCCAGGGTGCCCCTAAGCAGCCTTTAGTAATCAGAGCTTGCTCTATACCTGACCCGCGTGGCACACGATTTTTGGATCGCCCTTCCATCCTTTAGGTCTTCAAAGAAACATGATCTAGGCATACAAAGACACTAAAGACCCCCATGCTAGCTAAATCATGGTCTTTCTCCAGACTATGTTCTTATAGATAATCAGGATTTATAGTTCAGAGCTAACACCATCAGTTTTACCTTACCTAGGCTTGTATTTCTCTGCTTCCCTTTAATGAAATATGTTTACACTGAAATCAGAAACCTAGCAGGAATATGGGAACCTTTTTCCCCTACATGTGACTCCTTTACTTAACCACATCATGTTACCCTGTCACCCTCATGGGGCATTTCCTTCCTCCTAGGCTGGACAGTCAAGCAAAGCAAGCATCTTTCCTGCAGAAGTCAGCCTCGGTTCCTGAAGCTCAGCAAGTTCCCAGGATCTTATTTATAACCTTTTTTTGTTCTGCTTCTGGAAAAAATACTGAATGTTCCCACTGCTTTCCCTGCAGAGTGATTTGGCTGAAATCTCTTTTCCTAAGACTCCAGCACCAGTTGTTCCCACTTCAGCGAGCACCATCAAGGCTAACGGTCATCTATCACTCCTGCTCCAGGCCCCAACAGTGCTATCGCCTGAGGCATCCCATGATAAAGCAACTGAACAAGAATTCATAAGCTGGATGCTGAGATTCCATAAATACAACTGTTTCCAAACCAACCCTCACTCCTTGCTCAAGGAGTTTTTGAAAAAAATCAAGCGAATCCATCAGCGAATCCAGAAATCCACGAAGATGATTAGAGGGATGGAGCACCTCTCCTATGAGGACAGGCTGAGAGAGCTGGGGCTGTTCAGCCTGAGGAAGAAAAGGCTCTGGGGAGACCTTATAGCAGCCTCTCAGTATCTGAAGGGAGCCTACAGGAGAGCAGGAGAGGGACTCTGTCAGAAAGTGTAGTGATAGGACAAGGGGTAATGGTTTTAAACTGGAAGAGGGGAGATCTAGATTGGATATTAGGAAGAAATTCTTTCCTGTGAGGGTGGTGAGGCACTGGAGCAGGTTGCCCAGAGAAGTTGTGGATGCCCCATCCCTGGGGGTGTTCAAGGCCAGGCTGGATGGGGCTCTGAGCAGCCTGGTCTAGTGGGAGGTGTCCCAGCCCATGGCAGGGGTGTTGGAACTTCATGATCTTTAAGGTCCCTTCCAACTCTAACCATTTTATGATTCTATGAAATCAGCAACTATGAAACAACAACAAAAAAGGCTTGTCTTTGTGGCACATATTTACAAGAGAACGAGCTAGCATCAAAAACACTCTCTTTCTTGCAAGAAGAAATTCATTCTTGGGGTTTTCCACCCCAGGTGAAGTGAACAGTTAATGGCCAAACTGGGCAAAACAGCAGGAGTAGCCTAGTAATTAGAACATCAGAGCTCTTCCTTTTCTGTATGGAGAAAAGATGCCGTGTAACTCAGCATTCAGTACTTTTGGTCTAACGCTAAAATCAAACACAACCAGAGCCTGTCTTTTTTTCCATTCTTCCTAAATCTCCCCAAATTAAGAGCCTAATTTCTATTTTCAAAGTTTTTGCATACAACCCCAATGGCTTTGTACAGAAACCATTGAATTAAGCCAAAGGATGCTGTTCTTCCTGAGGGACTTTTTCTACCTCTTCCTCTAAACCAGCCTAAACTTCCTGTCAGATGCTGAAGTAAGATCTACACTTCTTTCTGAAAAGAAATTTCCCTGCACTGAGGCAAAATAATCTTCCCTGATATGTATATGACATACAAGTCTGCGTGGACAAACAAATGAGATTGGAAATCAAACCTTAGTCAGAACGATATTCTTATCGTAATATAGCAGCCGTCTGAAGGTACAAATGCTACGTTTTTTTCCTCTCCTCGGATGTGTTTTTCTAAGAACTTGCAAAAAGTAGCAGCAACGTTTTTGACATAAAAAATATGGAAGATTCAGTCAAAACACCTAATAACCTGGCAACAAAAAACTGACATAGAAAAAATGATGTACATAACTGCACACCGAGGAAAATACTTGGACTGCAAAGTTTTTATGAATGCTACTGATCTTTCCTCGGCTTTCACCAAGGGAAAGAACCTCTTGTCCCTAACCAGGATTGAAGGGGACAGAGGGGTAGAAACGGACATTTTTAGGAGCCAAAGAGCTGAAATTGGGAAACACATCATGATAAGGGACTTTTCCCTCTTCTTACCTTCCTTCACTTATAAAATACTGAAAATAGCTTTTGTGCAAACAGTTATTTTCTACCACACACTCTTTTTGTCATCACTTGTGAGTCCCCTAGACACAAATCTATGGAAAATGAATACTCAAGGTATATTTGAAGAAATCCTCTCCAAAATGATAAACAGCAATTATCAAAGACCTTTTCAGAAAGAAGGATCATAACAGACATCCACTGGGATAATTCTCCCATTCACATCATTTAAGGGAATGACACCGCATAGAGCACACAGAAGTGAAGTTTCACTATACATCTCTTTTCTGTCACTGTAATGACAACCCAGAGGAGTCTGTTGATCCCGCAAACGTTCTTATCCCGATCCTGTTATTTCTGAAATGGAAACTCAAACATAGAAAAAGGAAGAACATTTTCCCACACCAACTCCGATGCTACCATATTTGTTGCTTAAAAAAAAAAGCAAAAAACAACCACCCAGTTTCTGTGGCACAAGCAGAGAAACAAAAACATGAAACAAAGTTTCATAAACTAAGTAGCAAAGCTAAACAAAGAGAGCTCCACTATCCCCAGACAAGCTTCTTTGCAAGGAAAATGCTATATATTCTAGAACCTGGGACTCCATTCTGACTTGCACCCAAAAATGGCAGAAGGAACTGTATCACACGAAATTAAGGACTACTCATCTTGAAAACTACAAATCTATTTTGGTTAGATATATGGAGTGAACATTTTAGAACCTTTTATTTGGGCATATTTGGTGAGACCCTCATAGTACCTGAAGGCTCCTCAAACCCCAATCTTTTCTGCAACCACACCACATCTGTCCTCTGCTTGATTTGGCTTAAAGCAGCTTCACAGCTATTCTGAATTTGATCACTTTTTGCAAGGAGCAGTCTGATGGTTCACCTACAGCAGCAAAGCTCCTGCTACATCTTTTCTCCTCATCCCAGGACCTGACTTAGTTTTTCTTGTTCCATAAAAGAACCAAAGCACATCTAATGGTCCCTGCTTCATGTCCTCTTACGCTGCCCTTGAGCCAGGCTCTAGCTTAGGCAGGTTGTGTACATCATGTATTATTTTGTGTATGAATACTAATGTTTGTTAGAGGCATTAATACAAGATGACATTATGAGTTTTTTAAAAAAATTATGGATCTCTTTCAAATACAGTAGAAGGCTTTGTGGCATCCAGTGGACAAAAAACAGGTATAGTTGCAGTCAACGACTTTGCTTTGCCAGAAAATTGCAGATCAAACTGAAATTGAAATCCTGGCCTGAAGAGCGTAGGGAAGCACACATACACAGGCAGAAACCCTGCTTTTTCTTCTTCCACTTGAGCCTCCATTGCTGCTAAGCATCTAAACAAGCATTCATACAGATAGTGCCTAACAAAGTCTCTCAGAATTGGTAAGGCATTACACATGCCTCTGCACAGAAAGGCCAGAGATCAAGCAATAAGCTTTTATAATTTCTCTTTTCAGTAATAAATGGAGGCAGATATGATGACAAATACAAGTTTCAGAAGGCTGAATGTGTTCACATAGCAGAATACTATGGGATAACAAGCATTTCCCTTTCCACCTCAGATTACATAAAAATACCAGTACTCAGGATTTCCCACATAAATGGCCTGTTTCATTTTTAAAAGTCTGGTTTTTTCATTCTTTGTGTGGTTTGTATTTTGTTTCCTCCCAGTGTTCTGTCTACGCTGGGATACATTTGAGGCTTTTTGAGTTGGGGGTAATGGTGCAAAGAATTTATCTCTGAATCCAATCCCTGGGAAGAGTCTGAAGAAAAAAAGGGTAAAATTTGTTCCATAAGAAAGTGCAAATAGATGGATTGGACAAATGGCTGGCCATCAACTGACATATGGCAAAAGCCATGCCACTGCACTGGTTCATTTCTGACTCCTTATTCGTGCACTTATAGAGCAACAACCACTTCCACCGCAAACCATGGACTAAGGACATATTACAGTAATTTCTGACCAAGGGAAGCAATTTACAAGTTCTCACTGAGACAAACTGAAGTCTTTCTTTTTTTTTGTTTTTTTCCCCTCCAAGGATCTCACTGAAAAGCCTTTCTCATCACAGCAAATAATGGCAAAACTTCCATTAGCCAGCAAATATCACTGAGTACATGTGGATTCACAGCACATCCCAATGCAGGCATCCCCATTTGGGATATACCTGTATGAGAGCTACAGACACTGCATACTTCAGGATCCTGTCTCCACAGACCAAACAAGAACTTAACTTACACACATCCTTTAAAATTTGAGATGTCATTATAAAGAGCAAATGTGCTAGATGCAGTACCGTTCCAAAAGCTTTTTATACAGTTAAATTAGGAGAAACGAGGGGTTTATATCTACCCTACAGAGACTTTCCAAGTCATGTTCTACTATCTCCTGATTGTAAAAAAAAAACAAAAAAAAAAAAAACCAAAACCCCCAGCCATCTCCCCCCACAAAAAGATGCACTTATAAATTTCCAGAAACACATAACATGTGAATTGATATTAAGGCAGAAAGCAAGCTTCCCAGAAAGAACTACAAATAATTTCTATTGCTGTGCAAACCAGAGCAAGACAATCCTTGCATAAATCTTCCTACTATGCTCATCACTCTGCTTCAGTTACATGCATTCTGGTCCTAACATTATTGGGATTTAGAATTAATGACCCACTGAGATTTATAGGGCCAATTACACCTCTCAGCATTAGCACTTCAGGGGCCTCTACAGCCTTAAACAGACATTAGAAGGTCACTCAGAAAACTCTTATTAAGTTTGACCAACTTCAAAAGAGGCACTTTGCCTAAAAAAGAAGAAGAAAAAAAAAAATCACCAAAGAAGAACAAACAAAAAAGCAGTAACTCTAAATAGGAGATGCTTTAAAAGGAAAAAAAACCCACCAAAACCCAGCACTTTTATCAATATTTCCTTAAAACTCACTGTGTGCTTTTCTTGAGGGAACTGCTTAGTAGCATTTTCTAGTTGCATCCAGTTGAATGAATTTGGGTTTTTTTCCATCTCATCCAAAAAGGTGGAATGCATATCACTGGATCTAGCACTGGTCATTATGCAGCGGGAAATGACAGAATCGTCTATGTGCATTAATGCAAGAATGACAGAGTGATGTCTGGAGGGATTGCTCAGTGACCGTGGAACTGTGAGGAATTCACTTGGTGACATCCCCAGTAAGTTCCTAAACTAATATCGCCCAGTTACAGCAACTGAGGCAACCAAAATCAGTCTTTGCTCATAGACAGCATTGCGCACAGATTGCTCAACACAGACAATTCCATATGTTCTTGTGTTTCCTTTCCATCTTTTCACAGGAATGGCTTTCCTTGAGCAACTTGAAGTGCTGAGAGTGATGCAAGCCATGGAACAGTAACCACACATGTTGCACAACAGAAGAAAGTTTTGAAATTAAGGAAAAGCACAGCTTTTTTATTTTTGGTAAGGAATAGACTTGTAGACATACAAATGTGATAAAAAAAAAATTCAGAATTCAAAACTGGTTTGTTCACTTAAGGATTTTTAACAAAGGGGGAAAAAATACTAAATCAATAGCTAGTCAGACTTCTGCCTGGCATGAATTAAGCCATTCAAGTACACACAATTTATAATAGAAACACCAACAAGCACCTTTAACTACAGCATCACTGCCAAATGCCACCATAATTAGGCTAGAAATGCTGTACTTTGAGCCACGAATAGGTTGTGCTTGGCCTTATTTGCTATATAGGATCTTGCCATCCAAGCACAGGCAGTAACATTTATTGAGAAATTCACCAAAAGATAACAACTGATTTAAAAGGGGTTCATGAAAGTTTAGTTAAGGCGCAACTTCAGAGATTATTTTCAATTACTGAGATAAAATCATGGCTTCTCTCAGGAGGAAAAAAGGGAAGGTTTTTTTTTTTTCTATACACTACATAGAGCATATGAAAGCTTTAAGAATAGTCTGATTTCACAAAGACTATCAGCCTCCTACTAATATCCTTTAACTCTGCTTTTCCCACCCTCAAGTCATTTTTCCAATTATTTTCAACATTTTCTTTGATCGATTAATAAAAAGCAGCTTTCCTGCTGCAGATAAGGGGTTACAGAATTCCCTTTTACATTGAACATGTTCACCCTGCTCTCAAGAATACTAACTGATGGTTTTATTTTCTTTCACCAAATCCATGGGGCTCTAGCCAAACTGGATTTTTCTGCACCAAACTCCTCATTGATTTCAGACAGCCTGAGGATAGCAGCAGGGCATAAGCACTAAGTTCCAGTCCTTCTCAAGTTGCATGAGGATCCACAGTTAATAAACAGGAAAGACTCTGTTAACTTGCATTAAAAAAAAAATAAAAAAAAAAAAAAAAAGCTTTGCCAGTTTCCATTTCAAGGCTACAGATCTGGAAAAAAAGTACCATTTTCAGCTCCTCCAAATTCACTCTCAAACAGGTCAGCATCCCTATTTAATAAGTAACACAAGGCATCCTCACCTGATGCAGAGGGGATACACCTACATTGTCCACTTAAGATATGTAACTTTGCTATAACTTAACCTTGCAATTGTAGCGCTGCTGTACACTCAGCAGAGATACTCAGACACCTGGAGAAGGTAATTCAGAGCCCAAGGGGCTGTGATACATATAATTCAGGCACTTATGTTACGTGCTCAGAGCAAGCCTATGCTGTCCCTCCACCCATTTCAGCCCAGAACCATGCTTCACGCATGATGTTAGTATGAACCCGAGTCCCTTTGTTATTTCAGCTTTATCATATTGCTTCACTAAGTGCATCTTCATGGGTAAGAAGAAAAAAAAAGAAATCTACCTATGCAACGTGTCTCTTTGGGCAACAGAAAACCTCAGGATTTAAAGGGCAGGATGTATACAGAAATTAAAAGAGAAATGAGATTTATTTTCTTTGACACAGAAACCTGGAGACACATCATGAAGGTATATTAGCCCTCTTAAGACAACTACTCAAAATATTGATGGAGTTGACAGTGCAATCTTGTCACACTCCTGTCAGATTGCCATCGGACTCACACATAGCAGATCTGCAGCTCCAGAGCAGTTTAGCTCTTCGAATACATGTCATCTATCTTCCAAGGTATATTTTATTAGTTGAAGAAAATAATAATAATAATAATAGTCCACATTCCAAATAGTAGAGTCACTGACAAGACACAGTTCTTTTGCAGGTAAAATGGGAAGGCATATATGGCAGAATACTTAAGGCCTTACTAGGCTGAGTAAAAAGCCCACATTTGTGAAGAAAGTACTGCCACTCGTATGCCTTTAAAGAAAAAAAAACAACAAAGGTTTTCTAGTCATAAGCCATCACAAAATAATCGGCCGATCACCTGCTGTCTTGCATGCACATCAAGCTGTTTTTCCAGCAAGAATTGTTCACTTACATTGCTCAAATGAATGTCTCTCTTAAAACAAAATAAAAAAAAAAGAAAAAAAAAGAAAAAAAAATAGCCCATTGAAAATAAGTCTATAATCTTCTATCTTTTCGATAGAACTGAAGTGCTCTTCACACGCACAGTACACAAGCATCTTGAATTAGCAGGGAACTATTTTTAAATACATGAAGGATAAGATACGAAATTAGTTTCATGGGGAATGAGAACCTTAGAGATTATTTACTTTCCCGTAATTACTTTGACTCACCACTCATTTAGCTTTCCAATAGTACTACCTATTTCACACTCAAATTTTGATACTAAAGACATGTGAGTATGTTTTTTGAACATTTAAGATTATGGGCCTTAATGATACATAACCACATTTCTCAAACTGACTTACCCACATAAAAGCTAAATAAAGACACCACATAGTACAAATATTCCTTTTTTTGAAACAATTGTCTCAAAGTAAGAATTCCCACATAAAAGCAAGCACCTTTCTTCTTCAAGCAAAACCATGAAAATTCTTACAACTGTACAAAACTATTACAGTAGAAGCAGGTAGCCTCTTAGAACACCGATTTGCTCTAAGGTGAGCAGCAAAACGAAGCTTATTATTTAAAAATTAATTTGGAGAGCAAGAAACTCAAGCAACAGGACATCCCACCCAAGTCCTGAGCCTGAGAGAGAAACTCAAGCTTCTAAGCCTTTGAGCAAGAAGAAATGAAGTGTGGCCGTACAGCGCTGCAGGGCTACATCCACTGCCTATCTTTACTTTGTATAACACAGCCATGTTTCTGTCATTTGTACAGGATATAAAAAAAGAAAAGTTAGAGTAGACGAAAGGGTATTGCAGCAAGGGAGCATTTGTGTCAAATTTCAAATATAAAAGAAAAGAAGAAAAATAGCAATAAAAAAAAAAAATAAGGTCTACAATCTTATCCCCGTAGAAATAAACTAATTAGGATCTTTATGACACAGTGTCACAATAAAAAAAAAAAAAAGTGGGAAGAGTAAATAGGAAGGATGAAGGGAGCAAAGAAAAGGAAAGTAATAAAGAGGATAGTGCATTAAACAGAAAATACTAAGTTTGAAATACAAAAGACACAGAAGTGACAGTAGAAAGACATGGAACAGATGCAAAGAGAAGGAGAAAGAAGGGTTATAAAAATGAAAGGAGAGAAGGCAAAACAAAAAAAAAGGCTAGTGAGACAGACATGCAGAAGTGACTGCTTAAAATTAAAAACAAAAAAAAAACCCAAACCAAAACAACAAAAAACCCTAGAACAAAACGAAACAAAAAGCCCACCAAACTAACCAATCAAAAATAAAACCCTACAAACAACCACAGTTCTCCATTCCTCCCCAAAAATTACTCTAGAAACCAGAGCTGAAACAAAGGTAAGTGCAATTCATTTCATTGGCTAACGAAGCTTCATTTGATGCGGACAGCTCAGGGCTCAGTCCTGTCTCTGTCAAGCAGTGGGACTCTTTGCCAGAACTTCTCAACTCCCATGGGATCAAGGCTGAGCTGAAGCAATGCCTGACTGATTTTCTGCGCTTAAACACCTGAGACACTGCATACTATAGCATCAGCTCTGGAGTTTTTAAGATAACTAGTCTTTACTACTTAAGAGAATTAAGAGGTACAAATACAGTCACATAGCAGCACATGTTACTGCCACCATGTATATGAGTTTTCTTATTAATTCACATTATCAAACCATTTATTATGTTATATAGCACTAATAATTCTTTTATCAGCTGTCAACGACTATTTTATCAGAAAAAATAAAAATAAAAAATGGGCTGTTAGAGCAATTAGCTACGGAATCACCATGAAATAAACCTTTCTAAAGGTTTTCCAGTGAGAGATGGCAAGACAGAAGCTTTGGGTTCCACTTGCCACCAGCAAGTATTGCACCATTCCAACAAAACAGCCATTACACTTGAGAAGAAGAAGAAATCCTGAAAAGAATTTCTCAAATTGCTTATTAGAATATAATGAATATTAACAATAGTCAGTACAAATTCACTTGAGAATTGAGTATTGCTTAGTTTTGCATTCCTTCTTCTAGGCTGTTAGGTTGCTAGGGAATTTCACAGTTGATGGTGTATTTCCATAAGAATGTCTGAAGAAGGGGGAAGGGTTTGCAAAATTGAATTCTAAGTGTGAAAATATCTTTGTGCTTCAGAGAGAAAAATCTGATGTTCTTGTGAAGCTGAAATACTTTCAAACTTATCTCTACATTATCGAAGATTTTTAGAAGAAAAATTTACACAGAAAATGTTTCAAGAGACATCGTGAGGAAGAACTTGCTCCTCTTACTATGGTCAGCAGCAATGCACCAGGCTTGTCATTGTACATACATTGAGGACAACGAGCAGTCTGCAGACTCTAACAGCTTTGGTTTGCTTTAAGAGATAAAAGTAGCAAGTTTATTCTGTTTTAAACAGCTCGTATGTCCATTTTTCATAGGTCATTTAGAAAGCACATTGCTGTGGGCTTCCCAGTGACAAATACACTGAGGCACAAGCAAGCGACAATACACTTTGTACTCCTTGACATGGATGAAAGAATTCAACTTTTTTTTCTATCTGAAAGAGAAATGCCTGAGAAAAAAATTTTTTAGCCCTACTTCTGGAGAAAGAAGCTTAACTGATGCTCTGCCTGCATCTTCATCCAATTCTCCTAATTTCACTAACTTTGGGTGACATTGGTCAAGAGCGACCAAAACAGACAGAGGGTAGTATCCTGGTTTGAGGTAAAATGAACTAATTTTCTGTTTTGCAGTTTTGCTTTCTTAGCTAGGCCTCTCCTAGTTAGCTGGGCTCTGAAATTAACAGCACATTGTGTGGAGCTGTTCCATCTCGCAGTGATAAGACCTGATTGTACCGGGGGATGGTATGCAGAGAGGCCCTTGTTTAGACTTATTGCTGGAAGAACCAAGGTCAGATAATTTTCGTCGTTCGCCCGTCGGAGGGTCCCGCCTTCAAGGAGGAGCGGACAGGACAGGTGACCCAGGACTGACCAACAGGGGTATTCCATCCCATCAGCATCATGCCCCCCCTATAAAAGCTGAAGGATCAACAGGTCAAGTCTCTCTCCTCTTCTTCTTTCCGGCTCTTCTTTCTGCCTCTTCTTTCCCCTTCGTCTTTGATGGCTGACGTCCAAGGAGGGCCCTGCCTGTTCATCTGCCTCTGATCCCGATCTCGGCGTTCCTGGCTCCGGATCTGAAGCCCAGCCGGTTTGGGACTTGTCGGTCGCCTGTCGGTCGCCGGGTCCGGTTTGGGACTTTTCCTGAGGCCTGCTGGTGACGTGGTCGTCGTCCTGGGAGCTTGATACGGTTTTGTGTTTACTGTATACTCCCTTTTTCCTTTTTTTTTTTTCCCTATATTTCCTGTTTATTGTGCTGCTTATATTTTCATTAAAGTAGTTTAGCTTGTTCTAAACTCTTGAATCTCTTTAACTCCTTCCTCTCCTCTCTTTACCCAAAGAGAGGGGGGTGGGGGGCATCTGTCGCTCAGGGTTTGGTGGGTTTGGCTGAAACCGCGACAGGGTAGAGTCACTTCATTTTCATGAAAAGAAGTGGCTGAATAAAGGAGAAAAATTATTAATAAACATCCCATGGTTTGAATGGTAGGTATTCAACCTTGCACCAGAAGAATCCACAGAGCAACCTTGAGGAAACCAAGGTGAGGTTGGCTCTACGCTCGCACCACTACCTTTTAGCTATTCTCCCCGTCCTTTAGTATTCAAAATATCCCAACTCAGGCAACTCCTTATTTACTGTAAGTAGACAGTAAATACAGACACACTTTCATTGGCAACTGTGGTGACAGTTGATCCTCACACCACGGTATTATCTTAATAAACTGTCTCTCAGCCCCAGGGTCTTTTTTCTCTCATGAGTGACCTACAGTTGGTCACCCTGGATCTTACACAAAGCATGACGAGCACAGAGGTTATATGAGTTAATTGCACAGTGTCTGCAAAAAAAATAGTGTGCGTTCTTCCTATCAGCGATGTGGTCTTTCTCTGCTGAAAACAAGTGGGGTTACACTGTAATTCAAATCAATGATAGAACTGTATATCTGGATAATTCTATCATCAGTTTATGTTGCCACCACATGGGCTTGTCTGTGTGGTATTTGACAACGAAATTTGAGTTAAACAGCCTCCTCCAGACTGAAGACAATATTGGACTAATTAGGTAACTTGCTACACATTTAGAAAATGAAGATGAATATCCCTTTTGTAACCATATTAAAATCCTACAGACTAAGAACCAGATTTTAATCTGTTATTGTAGTATAACTCATTAATATCTCTTGAATTACTCAAAATTTAAATTCTGGGACTAGAATCTAGTCCCATGCATCCTAAAAGAACATTTGACTCATTACTCAAGTAAAAAGGACGTAATCTCCATCAACATATAATGCACAGGAAACAATTTGTTTCCTAGGAGTGTTCAAAATTCTCTGCCAGAAGAACTCGCGTTCTGGTACTCCTAAAATATTATGTTATTTTTACTGGTCTACATGCTACTTTTGCTACTAGCTATGGAGTGAATTTCTGGAGAAAAGCAGAAACTGGGGTCTGTTACTCGATCTTTTCCCCACACACTTCCCAGAACTCGGGCAACTTTCTTCCTCTGACTGAAGACAGACACTGGAAATACTGTAAGAAGTCTGTAAAGCCTTTACTAGATAAAAAACAAACCACAGACTACTGAATTCACTTTGTAACACGATTATTCCTCCAACACGGTCCAAAACTGAAAGCACGCAACTCTAAATAAAAATGTCGTAGCTGAGTCACAAGTCTCTAAACAGTCTGGTCTACCATTCTTTTAGTCTATTTTTAGTTGTGCCTTAACAACTTGGGACATGTCTACATAAGCCTTTTGAAGACAGATTAGTTTTTTATCTAGCTATGCTATGTGATGCTTCTGCATCAGGCAGGGCTGAACCTCAAGTTGGGCTAGCAAGGGGTCTTGCATAGAATCACAGAATGGTTAGAGTTGGAAAGGACCTTGAAGAGCATCGTGTTCCAACACCCCTGCCATGGGCAGGGACACCTCCCACTAGACCAGGTTGCTCAAAGCCCTATCGAGCCTGGCCTTAAATACTTCCAGGCATGAAAAAGTGAATTTAATGAAGTGTTTCAAACTTAACAGTGCAACACTGCAAAACGCTCCACATTCAGCAGGGCAGGGAAAAAAATATTTTCAAAACTGAAACATCCACGTTCAACTGTCAGTGTCTCCTATAACTTGACTGCTACACATTCCAGTGTTCTGACACAAATAGGGATAACAGACTGATCATCTGGATTTCAGTTTAAGTTACGAAACCACACTCCTTCTGACTGTCCCACTTCCTTTTATCCCACTCACTGTATTGGCTTGGGGAGAATCACACCAAAACAGAATCATAGGATGTCTGGAAGCAAAAAGGACCTTCAAAGATCATGTAGTCCAACCCCCGTGCCATGGGCATGGTACATCTTTCACTAGATCAGGTTGCGCAAACCCCTGTCCAATCTGATCTTGAACACTTCCAGTCATAGGGAATCCACAACTTCTCTGGGCAATCAGTTCCATAGTAAAAAAATGCTTCCTTATGTTCAATCTAAATCTACTCTCTTACAGTTTAAAACCATTGCTCCTTGCCCGGTCACTAGAGGCCTTGTTAGAAGTCCTGCTCCATCTTTCTTGTAAGCCCCCTATACATATTGAAAGGCCACTGTAAGGTCTCCTCAGAGCCTTCTCTTCTCCAGACTGAACAGTAATCCCCCAGAAAACCTGAAAGTGAACCCAGAATTCCAGGGTCCATAAAGGGGGAAGGGAAACCAAGACAGCAAATGCAGCCGAAACTGCTCTCTAGATCCATTCCCTTTTCCTTACTGAATCATCCGCACAGGAGTAACTGGCAGCACTGATCCTAAAATTTAGCTACAGTTGCATGTTTTCTATGACCTGCATTTTGATTTCAAAGATCCAGTGTGAAATTGGTGGGAATCAGCTGCGCAACATATGTCAGAATACATTGCTAGTTTGTACTTCTGCTTTCTTCAAACTGAGTATGGTGTTAAATGAGTGGAAATAGAGCTGGAAACAACTATGCCACCAAATCAGTTGCATCCCTTAAAAAAATCACAGAACGGTACAGGCTTGGAAGGGATCTCTGGAGATAATTTAGTCCAACACCCCTGCCAAAGCAGGTCCTCCTAGAGCAGCTGGTATAGGAACTTACTCAGGCGGGTTCTGAATATCTACAGAGATGGAGACTCCACCACCTCCCTGTGCACCCTGTTCCAATGCTCTGCCACCCTCAAAGTGAATAAGTTCCTCCTTATTTTAGACAGAACTTCTTATGTACAAGTTTGTGCCTATTTCCTCTTGTCCTGTAAGTGGGCACCACCAAAAAAACACAGGTCCCTCAAGGGTCAGTACTGGGACCAATACTATTTAACATCTTTGTGGGAGACGTGGACAGTGGGATAGAATGCACCCTCAGCAAGTTTGATGAGCAGCAAGCTTGGTGGCACAGTCAACACGCTGGAGGGAAGGGATGCCATCCAGAGGGACCTGCACAGGCTTGAGAGGTGGGTTAATGCAAATCACATGAAGTTCAACCAAGCCAAGTGGAGAGTCCTGCACCTGGGACGTGGCAACCCCAGGCACATATACAGGTTGGGCAGAGAACGGCTGGAGCACAGCCCTGAGGGGAAGGACTTGGGAGTGCCCATGGATGAGAAGCCCAACATGAGCCGGCAGTGTGCNGCTGAGGGAGCTGGGGCTGTTCAGCCTGGAGAAGAGAAGGCTCCGGGGAGACCTTCTAGCAGCCTTCCAGTATCTGAAGGGAGCCTACAGGAGAGCAGGTGAGGGACTCTTTATCACAAAGTGCAGTGATAAGACAAGGGGTAAGGATTTTAAATTGGAAGAGGGGAGATTTAGATTGGATATTAGGAAGAAATTCCTTCTTGTGAGGGTGGTGAGGCACTGGAACAAGTTGCCGAGAGAAACTGTGGATGCCCCATCCCTGCTACTGTTTAAGGCCAGGCTTGATGGGGCTTTGAGCAACCTGGTCTAGTGGGAGGTGTCCCTGCCCATAGCACGGGGGTTGGAACTCAACTATCTTTAAGGTCCCTTCCAACTCTAAGCATTCTATGATTCTTCTTGACACCCATCCCTTAAATATTTGTAGGTGCTGATCAGATACCCCCTCAGCCTTCTCCAGACTAAAAAGACCCAAGTCCCTCAGCCTTTCCTTGTAAGAGAGATGCTCCAGGCCTCTAATCATCTCGGTGGTCCTGTGCAGCAGTCCCCTATCCTTCCTGAACTGGTGAGCCCAGAACTAGACACAGTACTCCAGATGGGGCCTCCCCGGGGCAGAGTCAAGAGGCAGGATGACCTCCCTCCACCTGCTGATCACTCCCTTCTTGATGCACCCCAGGATGCCATTGGTCTTCTTGACCACAAGGGCTCATTGCTGGCTCATGGTCATCCTGATGTCCACCAGGACTCCTGGGTCTTTTTTCTCAGAGCTGCTGTCCAGCCGGTCAACCCCCAACCTGTACTGGTGGCATGAGGTTATTCCTCCCCATGTGCAGGACCCTCCACTTGCCCTTGTTGAATTTCATCAGGTCCTTCTCTGCCCAGCTCTCCAGCCTGTCCAGGTCTCACTGGATGGCAGCACAGCCTTCTGATCTTCTGTCTTCTTTAAAGACAACACACTTCTATCTACCATGTTCCTGAAGACTTCACCTGGCAAAGGCCCCACAATGTTCACACAATCTGTTCTAGTTTTCCTCCACATCCTTATCACTAGTAAAAAAAAAATAATCCTAAACTTATTATTTATTGCAACCTGTTAACCTTCTGCCTGTTACTTATACTCTATTCACTGTGGGCATTGCAGAAGTTTTCTTCCTCGCTTGTCAGACTTCTTCCTTTTCTCAACCACCATCCAAAGCCTTAATCTTGTCATTCAGTTTCTACAGCTGTTGAACCTCCTTCGATATTTTTCTCTAATATTTGGTGTTAATTACTTGCAAGGTAGAGGAAGAAAGTTTACACTTGAACTGGAGCATCATCAGGCTGTATTTCTGGTCAAAGTCCTCCTGAAACCATCATTAGTTGCCTTCGTAAGATTATCAATTGTCTGAGGAGTATCTTGCTGTATAAATTTTTTAATTAATTAATTAATTAATTTACAGAAGTCACATTCAAGTTCAGTTTAAATATACTCGCATTGTTGAGGACTACAGAGCAGAGGCAAAAATAAAGATAAGATCTTCCTCAGAGGATGTCCAAGAGTAACTGAAGGAAGGGAGCAAAAAATACCCTTTTTCTCCAGCCAGCTCCTAATTACACAGATAGTTCTTTCTGAGGGAGATATACTCAGCATCAGGACAAACCTGCTTTAGAAGTTCTCATTTCAATTTGTTTCTGCCACTGCTACTTCTTCTCCTCCGGCACATACAAAACAGAACAGAACACCTCCTTGTCGTACAGTCATCCCATGGCATTCCTTAGAGACGTGGCTGAGAGTCTTACAAAGGTCTGCATTTTTCCTTGCGCAGATGCTTACAGCCGCTGTCTGAACAGCTTTGCATGAATAGAAGTGCTGTTTATTTTAGGTTTGGGCTTTTAGTTCTGCATTTCCCTATTCTTTTGCCCATTTAACAGCGAACTAGTGAATTTAAATGTCTTTAAAAGAGGAGTACATGCAGGCTTATATCTCACCCTATACCACTCGTTTTGTGTTCTGCTGAGAGCAATGTTAGCACGAAAGGAAGTTTCTTGCCAAGTTTGAAGTCTTCTTTTTCCCAGTGTTTAAGATAGGAGTAGCTACTGCTCTTTGTCCTCCCTGATAACAAAGACAAACCAAGTCCTCTAGAAAGAAATGACGTTGAAGAGCCGCTAAAACAACCAGAACAGTGGCTTCAGTGGTCATCACAGCTATATTTCAATGATGACAGGGTTGTCAAAGCATCTCATCTTCAAGATTATCAAATTCAATCTTCTGGTTTCAATTCAATATTCAGTTTCATCTGGCAGCCCGTCTGACACTAAAGAACCAAAAGAAACGGATTTTCCGCATGATTTCAAGATGACCACTTGTCTCCTCTGTCTAGCTACTCATGCAACATTTATACTTTAGGTACAGAAGAATTGTTTGATTACAGTGGGTTGACTGACTCGCTTCACACTAATCCCTGTATTCTGGAGCAAGATGAGCCTGAAAATTATTACTTTTATCATTTCTATTTTATTACTGGTATATAGACCTGAACAGAATCAACTTTGTTATTATGGAAAAGGTAAACCCAGCTGTGAGACTGGCAAGCTGGGCTTATACAAAGCCACGCTGTCAGACGTGCTGCCTACTTCCAGATTTGAACAAACAAAGCCTGCTCTGACCACAGAGTTCCCCATTCTCTTCCTTCTCATCGCTATCCATGGAGAGCGGATTACATTAAGCAGCTACTCTGTTCTTTCATTATCAGTGAGCCTTCTCTTTCCCCCAGAGACCTTATGCAGTTACATAATCTCCCTTAATATTTTCCAAGAAACTTAAAAAAGAAATTCCAATTTTTCAGCCTCTCTCTTTTGCTTAAAACATGCCAATAGTTTCCTTCCCAGGCTGAAATAACAGCCACCTTCTATTTTGCAAAGAAAACAATACAAACTATGCATTATGTACGTTCTGCAAAATGATACAAAAGTTAAACAAGCTCATCCTGAAAAATAAAACTGCAAAACCCAACTAATGACATACGCACCGCACCTGGTTTCACATGTTTTTTCTGTAATAGTATTAACCTTACACAATTGGCAAGAAACGGGATAGCTAAGTAGATTGGCAACAGTACACCGAGGCTTTCACCTGGAGTGTATCAGCTCAAGTTTAGCCCGGCTCCCTCTAGGAACTGAAGACACATGATCTCTCACAGGCTGTCAATGAAATAAAATGGTAATGGCTATCTGGTACATATAAAATGGGAGATTACATTGCAGAAAAAGAGTCATCAGCATAAACAGTACTTTCTCTTACTGTTAAAATATGCATAAACTTGAACTAAAAAATTGGCCAAGGGTGCTTTCATTTGCTAAAATGAAATTAACTTAAGAAATGCTCATTTTGGGCCAGCTAATGGAAAAGCAACATAAAGATTATAAAGCGAAAGTACTTGCCATGTTCTTCCTGGAGATGGTGAAAGCCAGATGTGTGTGTGCAGAGGAGGCGTGAGGATGTGTGAATACAACACGCATTTTCAGCTAATAAATCCAGGTAAGGTGCTTGTTCCTATCTGGGTGATTGCCATCCTTATCTGCCAGCAGAGGACCATAACCACTAACTTTTTTGATGTATCTATAACCACACTACCCTGGGCTGCGATCTCAGCCGATTTCACGGCTAAGCAAGGGTCACACCCCCATGGAAAACTCTCAATAAACTAAGTAGATCACTTATTCAGTAAATGCAACTCTTTCTTCTGAGTCAATGTTGAAGTAATGCCAACATCCATCATAAGTCATCAGAAGAGATTAATCCGTGGATTTTTGCCATCAAAATATTGGCCTCTACCATTGCAGAATGAGGGGGAACTGCTTCACTCGGTAGAAAACAGCAAGTTCTCATTCTACACACAGAGCAGCCACTGAATTAGGATATAATACAATTTCACAGAATGTCAGACCAGCAATATTATTAGGAAGCAATCTGCTACTTTCAGACAAAACAAACTTACTTGTTACAGCTGAAAGTCTTCCTGACTCCTCTCATAAGGGCAGAAGTACCAGCGCCCGTTCTAAGAGCACGCTCTCATTCTGGTTATTGCATTGCATCTTCCTAAATTCACTCCGCACCTTTATCAGCTACTTCTGTTTCATTTCTTCTTTCAAAGAAATTTCTTCTGTTTCATTTTCCTGTCAAAATGCTTCCTAACAGGTATAGCTAAGTCTAAATGGAGTTGAAAAGATACTGTTAAACTCTCACTGGATTCTACCCCAGGCAGAGCTGCTATGTCCTGATGCTTTTTTCACACTGGATGTAGGGCACAGGCCCCTTTAATAGTCTACGTAGAGCCAACCTGTCATACCAACATATTTGCATGTTACCCACTCTGTCCATGGAGAGACTGTTCCTCATCACATATTGATGAGATCTAGTTTATCGAATACCACATCCCATCCTAAGCGCTAACGCTATGTTAAAAGTACCTGTAAAAAATGCTTTAAAGCCTCAATTAATTTAACTCTAAAAATCTATTTACAGAAATAAATTGTAATTACGATTGTTGTTGACCTAGCTTTTCCCCACAAAAGGCAACAGAAGAATAATCTTACATTTACACAGTATCTTTCAGTCTAAAGGACTCCATCCAACACACGCTGACACAGAAGAGTGTTATTAACATATGCAAGAAATCCTAAGGAAACCAACCTGCTCAATTTCATTACCAGCAACTACTGAGCCTGATCTGCTCAGTTGTACGGGTTCTTTTTATCTACCTTATCCATCCATCAACAAATTATCTACCCATCAACAAACTGTCCCTCTAACATCAGCAACGCATTGGCAACAACTTCAGTCTTAATCCCTATGTTCTGCTTAAAAAGAAATCCTTCCTCCAGCTTCATGCAACTTCTTCTCAAACCTCTATCACCAACAGTATGAACCAAGTCCTAGAGACAAACTCCAGCAAGGGCTGAATCTGGCTTATTTGTCAGAATATTTGTTTCTAAGGAGTTACCTGCGGTGTACTGAGAGTGTACTGGTTCTTAATAGACTGTCTTTTTCTGTCTTGTTCTGCACACACAGAAAGCCTAGAGGAAACTTAACCCTGTCTTCTGAAGTTTCAAAACACACCTTTCCTGTACCACCAAGTACTTAAACCGAAGTTCAGTCTCACCAACCAGCTCTACCTAAGACAAGCTTTCATTTGTGGGTGTTACTCCTGCAAGATCCCCAATGTATTCTGAATCACTTGGTTTTACCTTATGGTTACTGAAACAGGCCTTGTTTAAACAGTTGGCTGTCAGGTATCCACAAAGCATGGCAGAGGGAAATCCACCTCCTCCTCAGCAATTGGCATGGCTGTTGGAAAACATTCCCTGATGATACCAGTCTGCACAATGATTTCTTTTTTTTTTCTGAATACTTGCTTCTAGTAAAATGAATTGCAAGAAATCAGTGTAATAACATCATTCCAGGCAAGTGTTCCTCAAGAAAACGGCTGCTACATCTTGAACCTGCATCTTCCCTGGCTGAATTGTCTCCAAGGAGAGAGCAATGCACCTTGGGAAAGGTCATCCATACATCTCAACCTCTTCCCAAAAATATACCATTGATGGCAGCAGTCATTGGGACTTGCACTGCACACAGACTGGCCAAATCACAGACAATTGTTATGACCCCAGGGTATCTGATTCGGGGACAGGAAGGAAGCAGTAGTACCTGCTATCCATCATTGCTACCTGATGCCAGTAAGCTTCCTTAAATGATCAAACAAAATGCTACAAAAACTCTCAACAAACAAGAAGTTGTCACCTCTGTGCCCTCTACACTACCTCAGGATGCTAATTTTTTTCAAAAGCGAAAACAAACAAATGGATAAAACCAGAGCTGCTTACTTAAAACTCAACTGCAGCCAATCCTTGCACATCCACCATCCCAGCACTGACTCAGTCTGAGCCCATATGATGACCCTGTTCTGATTCATGCATTTATAAAAGCATGAAACCCAACTGCCCTGCTACTGGGAACCACTTGGCCAAAGTACTAACATTCTGGTTTGAGAAAAACCAAGTGAAGGATGGTTGGCCCAGTATCTGACCTAGTTTCTTTTATAACCTTCAGCTAAAACTAGAACAAAATATAGACGTGAAAAAGGGCTGTTAGATCTTGTACTCCATCTCCTTGAAACACAGAATTGTCTCCTTCAGTATATTTCCTTGTGACTTGCCTACTCTAATTTTAAACATCTGAAGAGGAGTGGGAGGCTCTCACTACACCTGGACTAATATAGGCTTTGATGCATTTTTCTGTCATTAAGTTTTTGCCCAGAATTCATCTTAAACTTTGATTTCCTTGATTTCTCCACTTACTCCTAGGTGTTCTCCCACATAACGCACCAAAAAAAAACAGATTCCTTTGACTTAAATACATTTCAAATATCTACATGTAGTTAACCTATCTCCCCAGATTCTGTGCCAGCCTAGAAATATGTCTATTTTTTAATATTTTCCATCATCTAGTTCCTCCAGACTCTCAAGTATTTTGTTGCTCTCCTCTGATCTTGGTTCAACTTGTAAATATCCTTCTGTTGATACAAAGAGTTTTCAGGTACGTTCATGACAAATTCTTATAAAATGGGAATCCCACATCTTTGTTCATGGACAACCTTTTTCTTGTCATCTCAACCATAATCTGTGCTGTTCTGTAATCAAGTCACACTGCAGACTCATGTATTAATTCCTGCTCAGTCTTAATTCTAGATCCCTTCCAGCATCACTATTACCCATCAATACGTTCCTGATTTGCGACGTCTGTGAATTTGCCTTTTCCCTCAATTTGTTCCCTTCACTCTACCATCCTGTAGGATATCTTCCTACATTCTCTTTACTCAAAACCAACGACGTTAGTATGAAAGGTTATAGGTTTTGCTTGAGATCCCTATTCAACAAAGCATTTAATTGCACACCTAACTTTAACCACATGCCTAAATCCAGTTGATCTCAAAAAACAGAGATGAGTTTAAGCATAAATGTATGAAAGAAAAAAAAGTAAGGCATGCAAGTCAGTGCCTTGCTGAACCAAATCCTCGGTTTCTGTAATCATTTGGATGGTTTATTTTCCATATTTGGCAAGAATTGACAGCTCCATGCTTTTATGCTACAGGATTTAAAAATGACGCTTCAAGAGAGTCCAAACCGAAATCATGCTTTTGTTCCTTTCTTAATATAAGAATAGGAAATAAATATCTAAGTAAATATGCAACAGTATAGTAATCATTAAGTCTATAGGATTTAAACATGCAGTAAGTAACTCTACATTCTCATTACTGAAGTTCCCTCTAGGAGAAAAGAAAAAAAATTTTAAAAAAGTCTTGTGCAAACCTGAAAAAGCAGGTGTATCTCATTAGCTCATCAGCCACTACCACCATTGGGCAGTTAAACAGAGAGAACAAAGCTGTCCATTTCTTAATTAATGTCTACCAAACCAAAAAGACAGGTTTTTAGGGGGGAGGAAGGGGAAAGAAGGCACCAGTCTTTGGTTTTGGTCATGGGATGACTATTTCCATCAGTTGCCAACCCACATAACAGCAGATACAAGATCTTACATTCAGCACCAGCAACAGATGCAGTCAGTACAATGGGAGTTTCGTGGAGAGTATTTAAAATCACTTCCAAATGTCTTCCATTGTTTACACACAGAATACTTCACGACCTTTCTTTCCCTCTTGTTTCTTCTTTATACTTCTTGTCTTCTTTGCCTGCCTTCATTCTGCTGCCTGGTAAACACAGGCAGAGGCTAAATGGCAACTGCAATTACGCAGCCATACCAAGCTTAATCTGCAGACTACCTAATTGTAAAATTCGAGGTTTGGGAGCTGTGCCATCTGATAAGGAAACGGAGAAGAAAAATTGGAAAACGACTATTTCCTGTCAACCCATAAAGCCTTCCAAAATTCAATTAACACGATCTAAACTAAACCATCCACACATGCTATGGCGGGGGGGNGATTTCACGTTTAGACAAGAAAGGAGCCACTCACTGATATTTATCAGAATTATAATATTCTCTGGCCATCCCACTTCCACATTTTTTTTATTGAAGTGGTAACAGTTGTAACACTTTTAGAATCATAGAATCACCCAGGCTGGAAGGGACCTCCAAAGGTCATCTAGTCCAACCTCCCTGCAGTCACAGGGACACCCCCAACGAGACCAGGTTGCCCAGGGCCTCATCCAGCCTCACCTTGAATATCTCCAGGGAAGGAGCCTCAACCACCTCCCTGGGCAACCTGTTCCAGTGTTCCACCACCCTTAAAGAATTTTTTTCTAATATTCAACTTAAATCAACTCTTCTCCAACTTAAGTCCGTTCCTCTCCTCCATTAAGTCCTTTTGTACCTCAGTACTTGAGATGAGCCAGAGAAATACCTATAAGCAACATAAATAAATTGTAGATGACTGCATATTGGATCCGTTAAACAACACTGTGAACCCCAAAGTGACTCAGAGAATGCCATCCCAGTGTGTAGCACAAATACTGTTGTTTAATAATGCATACATGATTAAGTTCACTGTCTTCCCTACAGCAAATTTTTTCTTGTGATTTTATAGTTTTCCAGCTGGAAATAATACCTTCTCTGGTGCAACCAATAGGAAAACGACCAGTGTGTTTACTTACAGTGTGCCCACTGTAACCACCACTGGGGAGCAAAGTAAAACTCTGTGAACAACTTTTCACCACTTTCTCCTGTAACAGGAGGAAAAGACGGCGAAGGACAAAAGCAGAGAAGCTCCTCTGCCACACGGTACGTACAACTACTCATCTGTGTCTGCTCGCCTCCTTTCCCTACTGCAGTTCAGCATCTCCAGCAGCAGCCTTGGAAGCACTAACACCTGCTGGAAGGCTGAAACCCGCCAGGCAGTAAGCACTGATACCGGGTTACAGCCACAGCTTGCACTAATGGATTTTTTCAGATAGATGGCAGTGCACAAAGTGCATCCGAGATTGGTCCAGGGTCGAGATGCCATTTCAATGCTCAGACACTTTAACTACGGGAATTACTGCATTACCAAAAAGCACTTTTAGAAAGAGCACGGCTTTAGGACCCAATCCCACTGCACTGTGATAGCTCCAGCTCCTTGGAAGGGGTGAACAGGGTGCCAAGAACGTAAACGTGGTAAAGCAGCACTTCAGATTTTACTTCCCATTCCTGGGAGCGGCACAGAATTTCTCTTTTAATACATTCTACCAAACGTAGTTTCGAAACACAAAGCGAAAGGATGACTAACGAGACAAAGTCCAAAAAAGATATTGCACACTGCACACAGGAGATGATAAATCTGATTTTAAAGTCTCTGTAATAGCACAGATTTAGAAACACTCCAGCAATAAGAACAGAGTATACCAAATCACTCTTGTAGGCAAAAATTCTACAGCTACTACTTAATTTTGGCCCCCTTCATTCTAACAGATATTGTTATCAAGCTAGGAGAGCAGAGTGAAATTTTAACCATTTAACGGCAGTAACCCCAGTAAATCCCTTTCTCGCAAGAGGAAAATACTAACAAAGCAGCTGGAGCAAGTAGGAGCAAATCTCACTGCACAATTAGTAGTTTTGTATCTACTACTTGGGGGCTTCGACAGATAGCTATCGTGATGTGGAAGCATCCACCATCATTTTGTTTTCTGCTCGCAGTAGGGGGTTGCTAGGAAACAAAATACTATTGTCTGATTTCATGATCTATTGCCTGGTTTGCCTGGCAATAGAGTCTTCTAAATCTATTACCACATTATTTTCTATTTTCCAGAGAGATTAAGACTAACGTTAAAGCACGGAGAGGAACAGTAAAAAACACCTCAAAATTCAGGGGAAAGGATGCACACAGTCCAGTTCCAGGAAGACAAACTATTCTGAGGCAAAACGAACTTAAGCAGCCTGGCAATATTTATATACGCATGCACTCACACGTGTATCAGCGTTCCTCGACTGTATCTATAGTTTTGCCGACTTGTCAAAGACTCTCTTGCTTCCGAGGATACAAAACGTTCTCTTACTACTCGAGAGCTACTGTACGCTGCAAGTTCTGTAAATACCACATGCTGCAGAACGCCTGGTGCAGGGGAGCACACACGCCGGAGTCATTTCTGTTCTTGAAATTCAGCATAGGGTCGTTTCAGTGCCTTTTCGTTTCTTTATGTAATCATGGGGATTTTTCCCACATTTGGACAGATAGCAGAATCAGAGAGAATTCCTTACTCTCCTCCTCCCTCTCCCCCCTTCAGTTGTAACATAAATAAATAAATAAATAGCCTAAGAAATAAATAAATAAAAGCATCAGGAAAAGACATCTAAATTTGAAAGCCACAATAGCAAATTTCACATATTTTTTACAGTGGCAAGTCTTCATAAAGAGAGAGATTAAAAGATTATTAAGACCAGACAAATGCGGCTGCCTATCAAGGCATTCCAAAACACGACAGGAGACCTCAACAGCCAAAGCCCATCACACTTAAAAGCCAAGAGTCAGATGAAGAGACTTCAGCACAAAGCCATAGAGAAAAAGGTTTTAAATAAAACCTGCCGAGTAGTTACGACTCTTTTATGTGTATCTACAATTTCACACCGTGCACAACACGCACTATTTCAAAGTCCTTTCAACTTATTTATTAATGTCTGTGCATTTTATCATTCCATTTTAAATTTGAGGGGAAAAAACGAATGAGGTACACTGTAAAAGACATCAAAGCTTTTGACACATTACAGCAGAACTTCCAGTGATTTAAAAAAAAAAAAGTAAAAACACGCAACATGGAAAATACACAATACACAGGCTGAGAGCTTCTTGTCTCTCCTGCCCAGAGATGGATTTATTCAGCCTTCCTTCTAACCTTCCTTTCAGAAACCAGGAGCCCTCACCAAACACACACTTAGAATTCAAGAACAAGAGAGTGAAACGCAAGAAAGCTTTTTCCACCCCAGACAACAGCAAGCTACTTCTAGCGATTAGATCAAAGCAGCTGGAGACGGACGCGACCCACAACCAATCCCACTCCTCGCCAGAGCAGGATACAGCTATTCCCACTACAATAACAGTGCTGGTAACCCACTACAGTAACACTGCTGGTCACAACCCGGTGCCCAGCGGTTCCCCTGTCCCCTCACCGGTCGCACACCGAGATCCTGTCACCTACAGCTCGGTTGAAATCTGTTTTAAAGCACTCGCTCGAGGAAGAAGCGGGGGGGGAACTTCCCTTTTTAGTAGTG
>VZRU01014258.1:93485-115733 GCA_013398155.1 Pedionomus torquatus
GGGGAGCGCGCAGCCCGGCGGGCGGGACCGGGGAGGGGGGTACGCCTTACAAGCCGGGAGTGCTCCAGGCGGCAGAGCATCCTGCAGCAAGTTTTCCCCGAGGCCTCCCCTCAAACGCGCTTCCCAGCGCTCTGGGAAGGTTTGGGAGCTACGCCCCATCCAATGGGATGGGTGCTTCCTCTGGGAATATTCCTGTGAGAAGGAATTGCATAGAATCATAGAACTGTCTAGGTTGGAAGGGTCTTTTCGGATCATCGAGTCCAAACATCAGGCTAACACTGACAAAAGCCATCACTAAACCACGTCGCAAAGCACCATGTCTACCTGTCTTTTGAATACTTCCAGGGATAGCAATTCCACCACTTCCCTGGGCAGCCTGTTCCAGTGTTTGATAACCCTTTTAGTGTATACATTTTTCCTAATAACCTGTCTGTAGAGGCATGTCTTATCTGCAGAGGGTCACACCTCCATGGCTCACCTAATTTAAGCCACGGATTAAAACCGGCACCCCTTAAGGGAAACCCTCGCTACAGGGTCTGGGATTTTTTGCTTATTCATTTCCCAGGCAGGAGACAACCCTCAAGTGTGGCGAGAGGACCTGACCTCACCTTTCTTTCTGGGGCAGGTGGCCAAGGACAGCTCTTCCCAGGACAAGGTGCTGGGCCCAGAGGGACTAGTGGCATCAAGTGCCTCCCCAAAGCCAAGCACCGCTCCTAGAGATGCCACCGAGCGCTGCCTCGTCTGAGCAGAGAGTTAACAAAGGCTTTTGTGGCTGCATCTCGGCTCCCACTAATCTGAACTCCTCTTGCTATTTGAGTGGGAAAAGCCTGTTCTTCTCCTGGCCTGAATTACCCTGCAGGGCTGCTGTAAGCGGTTCCTTTCCTCTGTGGAGATGGTTGTGATTTAGTGCCAGAGAAAGCCTTTGTATGCCCATTTATAATACGTTTCAGCACACTTCTAGGTGACGATTAGTTGGTAAGTGAAAAGTGGCTGTGGCTGAAAGGTGGAAACTAACATCAGATATTAAATATTGTACACAGCAGCTGTGATTTCTAGTGGTAGGAAGAAAACCTGATAGAAAAATCTCCTGCCTCTCTTTTTCCACAGTCCTGCTCCTACCAAAGCGGTACTAAAATACATCCACAGGTATTAGGCTAATTATATATGCTCAACCAACCCATGGGTTTGGGTTTACCAGCAAGCACACTTACGCAACAGTAGCAATTTCCACGCCACTGGGCTCATCTGATTTAAACAATGCTGGCTTGTGTTGCCTCTGTGTGTAGCTTTTTTCCCTTGGCTGGCAGAGTGAGTGTCACAGCTCCAGTTTGAGAAGTGACAACAAATAATACTGACATAAATTACACCGAGCAATGCAAGGACACACACGTGGAGGACAAAACACAGAAATTAATGCACTGGTTTAGGTAAGTGTTAACTGCTTCAGCTGATGAGCCCGAGCTGCTCTTGGCCCAGCTGTGCAGATGCAGTTTCCTTACTTCCTGACTGGTTCTTGCTTTGCTTTTTAGTGGTGATACAGGCAGCTGAATAAAGGAAAAGTTGCTGGAGGCACTTCTGTTAAATGTAGCCCTGATGAAAGTAAGACTTAATTATAACCTGAGCATCCCCTTGTATATTACACTAAAACTCATCTTTTCAATCTTTTAAAGCATAGGTCCTAAATTCGTTCACTCTTAAGCAAGCACCTTTTAAAAAGCAAGCAGAAAACCTGTGAAGTTCATGCACAACTTACATTTCACCTGTAGTGTAACTTAACTTACAAAATCAAGAACTAGTTAAATAAATCAGATAAATTCCAGTATCTGAGTGTATTTACTATGTTTGTTGCCTTCATTTGTGTTAAATTTGCTTCTTTATTTCTTTGTCCCAACACTGAATGCAATCGTTCTTAGAACACCGCATACAACACCACAACACAGTTTAAACACACTCCTCTTGACTGTTGCTTAAGCCTTGGTTGATATAAAACAGAGGTAAAAGAAAATATCTCTGCCAATGTTGGTTTTGTTTAACGTGACTGCCTGAAATGTGAACACACTTGGTAAGGCTATTTCATTACGGAAATTTAGGGTTGCCCCCCTCCTTCTCTCTCACAGAACTGCCTGGATAGGCACGTGTACACAAATGTGCTTGCACAAACCTGCAGATGAAGGTGTTACCCTTTTTTCTGTGATTTTCACTAACACTTTCAACATTAATTTGCCATTTGTAGGTCAGTACAGCGCCAGGTTCCAGCCAAGACCTTACTTTATAATGTTCTGAACAGCTCTTGGGAAGTTGCTGGCTTGACCCTGAAGACTTCACAGTCCAATTTTTTAATAACTGAAGGATTTTTATTTTTTTTAATTTAAAAAAGAACTCATTTTAGTGTCGCATAAGCATGCATTATATCCCAAGACTTCAATCAGAGCTGCACAGACACATCTGAGAGCACAATTAGGCCCTCTGGACCTTTTAAAGCTTCAAAAATAGTCATGTGTAATTCCTTCTTCTGTGGATCCTGCGAGCTTTAAGAGAATTTTTGAAAGCTGTAAATTCCTATTTATCCACTAAGAGGCTCACAGGCAATCTTCCCTTAATGGAAATAGAACTGTAAAGCCGAAACATTAATATACACAATATGATACATTACGCAGGGATAGACTCGTCGGAGCCAACGAGAGGGCACGGCGGCCGTGTCGCTACAGAGCCAGAGCCAAGCCGGTTCGCTCTGCTTACCCAGCTTCCTACATACAGCTTTCGCTATCTGATTTATATTAGCACTCTACAGTTCTCTCTTGGAAAAAAAAAAAAAAAAAAAAAAAAAAAAAAAAAACAAACACACAAACCAAAAACCATCTGACCTTTGAATCCCTCATCTGCATTGGCTGGCAGCCGGTATTGGCGAATCGGAGGGCACAGTTTGGTCTAAATACGAGACAGCTATTCTTTAATAACTGTGCTGTTAATATGCAAATCTCAGTCCTCCGTCGCCTGTAATCTCCTGCTTCTGATTGGCTTTGGTGATGAAAAAAATTCAGGTTATTCATTTAGCAGGGAAAATGCGCTCTTCAGGTTTCCCCTTAAGATGAAGTGTTATAAAGCCTCGAGAACATACATGCTGAAGACAAGCAACAACAAAGCAAGGCTAAAAGCAGCAAAGAAAATGGGATTAAAAACATGATAAAGGGGGAAACTGTGTTCAAAAATTCTCCTGATTCCCTTTCTTCTTCCTGGCTTTCTCTTGGGAGTTTTGCCAGTGACTGCAGATGGGCCATTTTTGTTAATTCCTTTCTCAACCTTTGCCTTCTACATACATAGGATGGTGTGCTCGAGTTCACAGCAGAAGACTTGAATTTGTACTGAGAATGTCGTTTTTGTGCTGGAAGACATGCACATGTCTTCATGGGTCAGCTTTGCTGGCCTACAAATAGAATGCTGGGAAGAATATATCAATATATATTTATAAATACCTTGATATCAAAAAGATGGATGGAGCAATTGAGCAAAAAGCAATCAAGGGTTCAACTCTTTAAAAGCCAGTGCAAAAACCAATCACAGATATCAGCACCAATACCAGCGTATTCTTCACAGAAGGCCAGACTCGGCTAACCACTGAACTTAGCAGGACTTTTTCTGCAAGACACGAGCTGACGGGAATGCCCATGCCAACTCAACTGTCAAAAAAAACATTTCACTTTCCATCAGAATCCAATATGGCATACAAGAGTAAGACATGATTTTTCATTACCTAGTATAAAAATTAAATAGTTCTATCATCTCTGGTAGTGGAGATTCTGAAGAACCTTTCCAGAGCTGGGTTGGGCTCAGGGGTCTCCAAAGCGGGTGTGCAGCCACACTGTTCCTTCCTGTTTGGCTTTATTTTGTAAATTTTCCTTCATTCTTGCAATTCACTTTTTCCTGAAACATAGCACCTGACAAGCTTCATTACCGTCTTCACTCCTGTACAGATGCGGCCAGCTCTCCTGATTCCTTCTTTGAAGTGGCAGATGAGATCAAGCCAGTAATTTCTTACATCTATCTGCCTGGGCTGAAATCACGGCCCCAGTGAAATCAATATGAATTTTATCATTAGTTTTGTTACAGATGTGATTTTGCTTCTCAGAATTGGCAGCAGAGAGCAGAGAGGGACTGGACAATGACTCTAATTTACAGATGAGATGAAGAAGACGAGCTGCTCTTAGCGTATAGTGTGACCCTTCTCTTTCCTCAGGCTTTTCACCAAGGGGGAGATAGATTATATTTGAGCAGGTGGACAAACCCTCTGATTAAAAAAGCTGCAGAGTTCTGAGAAATAACGTAATTTTTGCCCATGTTTCCCTCACAGCATACGAGGCATCTCCTTGTACAAATTATTAAACAAAGAGTGAAGCACATGCACCTGTGAAGAACCCGTGTTAAAAGCATGATAGGGTTACCTGACTGCAAGTCCTTGGACACCTTGGAAGGATGAAGGGCTCAGCTCAGACGGGACTTCACACAGGGCTTTTGATTAATTTTCCACCAAGAGAGAAGTGGTAAAAAAAAAGGGAGCTTTTTGGTGTGGAGCCGCTTTCCTTTTCTCTCTCATGCATTTCAGATACAAAGATAATGGGAACAGCGCAAACAGAAATGCAGCCAGATATCTGAAGCGAAAGGTTAGAAGGAAAAGGTTTTGACAAGAACCGCAGAGGCTTCCCACAGCAAAGGTCAAACAGTGACCCCCACACAAATGAATGCCACTTCAGCTACTATAAAGGAACCTTAATATTTCCATTTCACTAAAAAGTCTGGAAAACGTGATACGCAATCCGTTTATTCTGACGGGTTTTGTTGCCCAAGTGGTACGACCATCTCGTTCAAATATATATGAGGATTCTCATTTAATAAATAATAATAAAGCTAGGTAATGATTAACTCTAAGGGTGTTCTCCCTCATCTTGCTCTAGGGCAAAAAAGACAAAAAAAACCCCTACATGCTTCAGCAGCCAGAGCTACAAGCACATCCAACCAGATAATTGACACAGCCGTTGAGCCAGCGCAGTGTTAACTCTGTTTTAAGCTTCCTCAAATCATCTAGCTTTAGAAACCATGTAACTTAATTGGATTGCTACAGACCTGACAGCTCCCCCTGTACCTTCACACTAACGGATTGCATCGTTACCCTATGATTGGATACCTACACTAATGCTGTCAGTCCTGAGAACTGTCACTAGCCCTGCAGCTCCTCTTTCATCTTCCAGTCGCTGGGAGAAATTGAAAACAACCACATTCCACCCCTAAATCTGACAAATAAAAATTTGGGAGAATTTAGAACCACCACGTATCGGAAGTGGGAGATTTGGACCAAATCTTGCGTTCTTGATCATGTAGGTGATTCTCTGCTGTACGGCCAGTTCCACTGAAACTCTGATTAACCCAAGCAGGCTCATCAAAATAATCACCCTTATTTAGGTGAGGAAAAGTCTGCTGAGCAAGGTCTTTGTAATCCCAAAGGGGAAATATGGAGACGGTTCACAAGCCAACTCTAGGTATACTCAGTAAACACAGATAGTGAGGTGGTTTGGATAATACAAGCTAAATAAGCAGATTGACACATTCTAAAATGCACCTTTAGTTTCCACCTTAACGAAGCTAAGAAGATCTGTAAACTGAAGATTTCTCCAGGGTGCAAGTGAGAGAGAGGTGTCAAATCATCCTCAGAAGTCTCTAAGGATTAGATACCCCTAAACCATTTCAGCCAGTGCTCACACCTCCCAGGCTTCAGAGGTGTTTTGAAAGAGAAGATCGGTGTTTTGACCTTTATGCTGTCTCTTTACTGCTGATTTCCTGAATGCCCGTTGTACTTTATCCCTACTCTGCTCCTTTTGAAACACAAGTTTCATTTTTATTTGGAAGTCACCCAAAGCAAGCATAATCCTTGTTCTTAACTCTTCCAGGGGCTATCCAGACATTATTGCCCCATTTTAGGGGGCAGAGGGGCAGACTGAATGGACAGAATTGCTCCACCTATCTCATGTTAATGTATATAAATGCAGAGTTAAGCTGTGGCTGATTATTTTGTAGACAAAATGCAAAATTTGCACCATGGGCAATTTTCAAAACAGACAAAAATAAACATTCTGGAAGAACCCATTCCAGTAGACTAGTCCTATTTTTATGTTATTCTGGGGGGGGGAGGTGGGTGGGTGTCCTTTGGTTTATTTAAAGCATTCATAATGGTAGCTATGTAGAAGATTATGTACAAAATTACCACTTCCAGCCACTTTTCTTTGAGGTGCTATCACCATTTTTTCAGCAACTGCCTGTCCTCTTTTTGCGTTAGGTGATGAGTAGTTCTCGTGCAAAACTATCAGATAAGCTGTTAAAGGATTATTTTTCCCAAGCTATACCATTCTTTAAGTCAAAGCTTCAGCCTGACCTACCTTGCTTGTGAAGATGTTCCTAAGTGAGATGACAGATTCCTTCTACTGTTCTTTGTCATAACCACATCACTACACAAAGTTTCCACAAACCATTAACTATCTATACAGTCCATCCGTACTTTCCATGCATGATTTCATCAAGTAATCCTTAATTCAAGCTACTCTCACCCCCCACATTGAAGTTCAATATCGTAAATAGCCAAGAATTTTACTAGGAGAGGGGATCCTGATTTTTTTTTTCCCTACTTAGTTCAGCGATCACTAAAATGTAGCCACATCTGGGGTGGCTCTTTAGCAATACACAGCAGTGCTATATAACATGATGACTGGGAATGGAAAATAAAGACTAATGTATTCAGCTGAAGCGGCGACTGAAATTTCCATAGGCAGAATATAATTACCTGAGCTGGCACTTTGCCAGGACACTGGGGTTAACATTATTACTCCTACAATACTCCTATTTATGGGCAATATGGAAAAAAAAGGAACAACAGGATTTTTTAATTGAACCAGTGTGAACCCAACTACAGTAGGTTGCAGTCCAATTAAAATTGACAGCCCAGTGAAGCGGATACACATAACACACAGATAAATATAGAAAATCCAAGTTGTTCTCTTTTTCATTGTCTCTCCTCTTGGTGTTTTTCTTGTTTTTCTTTTTTATTTTTTTTTCTGCATATTTCCTTTCATTTTATGAATCTTTTGATGCCAGGAAACTATCATTGACTGGAAACACTTACTAGCTTTTTTTGCAGACAGTTTTCATAACTTAAAATAAAGATGGAAAAATATATCCTGTTAAATGTTTCAGCGTTGCATTTCTTTCCTTTTCTACAGCACACAGTATTAAAATTAGATTGGCTGTGTAGCAGGAGATTAAAAAAGAGCAATTGCTTTTAACCTTTAATAGTAAATGACGCTGAAGTCACTAAATCTGTCTTTGAAGCACACAGTGTATGCACCACCAATTGGAAACTTGGAGCTAACCTACAAGCAACCAGTCTGATCCCCTACCAAAAATGCTGCAGAGGCTAACTCCTCAAAGACAAAACTACTTTCTTTTGTCTTTTTTTTTTTCTTTTGGGAAAAATAAATACTTGCAATGGCATAAAATATATTACACTGTTTACTCCCAGTTCTGTAGTCTTTACTCACACGAGTATCTCTTTCTCAGACATGTAGAACTACGCAAGCACCCGCTGAGGTCAATGGGCCTCCTGAGGAATTAATATTCCCTATCTGACAGAGGTGTTGCAAGGCATGCTTCATTAGTGTGCTGAAGCACTCCAAGAGCCCTAGATAACAGCTGCTATATGTTGTAAGAAAATAGTACTATTCATTATTACAGAAGAGCTAAACCATGTTTGTAATTGACCATTGTCTGAATCTTTTCCGAAGTTATTGGGTTTGGAGATATGCCTCAAAGCAAATCTGTTATTTAATAGAATGAAGGAAGCAAAGCAGCAACGGGGTATGTTTTAAGAGCAAAACAGAAGAAAGCTCCCCTGGGCTGTATCCTATTGACCTCTAGTTCCATTATTGTTTCTAAAATGTTTTTCCATTTAAGGCATTGCCACTGAATCCTTCCCAGGAAGCCCTGGGAAAGGATATAAAGTGAGGTCTCTACTAAGCTTGTAAGTAACATCTCTAAAAATGGAGGGTTGATTTATGTTTTACTGACAGCCAGGTTTAAGGGGGAAAAACCCTCCAGGCTTTGGTTATGAATCTTCTATAATATAATAAATGGTGCCATCTACTGGCTCTCTTCTGCTTTTTATCAGTGTCACGGTTTGATTGTACAGCACAGCTACTGCAAGTAGCATTAAAACACGAAAGAAATCAAGCCAACATAACTGTAGCTAGCATACTTCCTGACAACAGATCTTGGGATGATTTACCAGGGGTACCGTAAAGCAAACAAGCCTAAAATGAAATAAAAGTAGTAAGAGAAAGAAAAATGGCAAGATGCAAGCAAGGGAGAAAAGGCAGCGTTCCAGCAGACATGTGAAACCGGAGGAAGGGTTGATACTGAAGGGCAGATACAGCTAAGCTGAACCAGATGCAGCCATCCCATAGGACGAATCAGGGATGAGACTCCTTGGAGAGAAGAGAGGAGCTTCTCCAATCCCTCCCAATTAATGTTTTTGTTAGAAAAAGAATAGCCAATCACACTCTTTTTTTGCCCTTCCACCCACTCCAGCTTCTACTATTAAACAAAGACGAAAATGTAAACAGCCCTGACAAAAGAAATATACAGATAGTCAGAGAATTTATGGGTCAATTTTATTCTCAGACCTCAGTATTTTTGCTGATTTACACCAGCAACGAGATTTGACTCTCTGCCTTATGCCTCAGAAAACTACATGAACTACGCTATGTCCTACTTCTGGGTACACTAAGCAATCTTCACCTCTTCTGGGGCCAAACTGGACCCACCAAGTAAAGAAACTGCTATAGCATATTTTCTTGTTGTTTTTGTTGCTTTTAATGTATCTGGATAATTTGCTTGGAAAAGCAAAGTCAGCTGTAGAGCTATTTTAGTCTGATTTCCTTAGGAAACGAGACTGGTGCAATCACAGCATCTGGCAAAGGGGAAAAAGTCTCAAAAATATACAATTTTGTCAAGTGCTTCACAAAAAGAAGAGTGACTGTCAGAGCTCCTTTGGAGGAAAAAGCGCAAGCGGAAGCTCTTTGTAGACATCAGACAACCCCACCAGACACAAGTCCATAGGAAGGTGCTCTCCTTCAGTCTGACTTCTCATAAAATATGTGTTTCTCATGATAGTCTTCACTTGGTAAGAAACAGATAAGCAGGACAGGATGAAAATGCAAGTTATCAGGGCTTTTATTGCTGCAAAGGGAACCTGCATCAGAGCAAGTTACAGCTTATTGGGCTCCAGCTTCATCTCCTATCAATGAAGATCACATTGACCTGTGCCTCGTGGAGTGCTTTTAGACTTGAAAAGTACAAGAGATCATGGAAAGTGTACCTTGACACAGATATAGATTTCTCTATGTCTTGATCAGATGTGCAAAGAGACTCAGCAGCTCTCAGAGCAAAGTCCCATCTCCACTCCTGGACTCCAAGTTAAGGTTTTTATATAGCCCTCAGGAGCATGAGTTTTTGCAGCAGCTACATACTGAGGAATCTCAGGCAATACAACACCATTTGGAGTTGTGTTGGAAAGGACTGGGAACACCGACGTTGCTGTGGAAAGCCCTTAAAATGAGGCTTCTGGAAAGTAAAATCACAGTACACAGGTTGAGAACCCTGTTGCGTTACATCTGTAATCAAGTCTTTCCAAAGGGATAACTGAGGGCCACAAGGGAGCTTATGACAACAAAAGTGGTATACATTTTGTTATTACAACACAGATCCAATCTAACAGACTGTCAATGTGTGCAAACATTCTATTTTCACTTTATTTAGGTTACACGGTAGTTAATCGCCCGATATTGCAAACCTGAAGTTCTATAGATTCGGTAGACACAGGATCAGTTTTGGAGCAGGCTTTCTTTAGCCTCCCTTTACATTTCTCATCACTCTCAGATTACTGTAAGATTTTAGCCCAGTGACAATCAGCACATTGATTCCTTCCACCAGGCAGGGCAGTGTGTGTCCCAGTGTACGAGCTCTTGTTTTGTATTCAACTCAAACCTTCTGTCTTAAATGGACCCCAACTAGTCTGTAGTGATCCCTTGAACAGCTTTAGGTTTGAAGAGGAGAGGCCTAGCTCCTGCAAGAAAGACATTGACAATTCTTCCATTCTCCAGCTCCTCTAAGAAGTTCTCTGGACAATGTGTAGCACTGGGGAAATTGGCTACCACTGCTGTGCATGAAACCCATGGCTTCCAGTTCAGTTCTTGGCTCTAGGAACAGGCAGGGAGCAAGCATGAGTCTAGGCAGCAGATGGGGATGTTGCTGCTTGGTTTGTTTCGATGCCGGGCCATCCGCGGACAGACACTTCACACTTGTCTCTTAGCAGTGATTTGCCGTGTCAAAGTGCTACAGATACGGGAATGATGACAAAGAAAGTGAACACAGCAATCACTTCAGTGCAGGCAACCACTTTACCTCAACTGTGCTAAACCAAATTTGCTGCAGAACCTTTTTGAGAACCTGACAGAAAACCAGGATTCATTATGTACCCCTCCCGAACCAACAATCAGACCAGGACCTAACAACATTGTGAGGCAGCGTGGACTCTTGGCAGACCAAAAGATGTGATTTGTCTTCTTACAGTGGCACGTGTCAATGATGTTATGTGAGTGCCATCACTTCAACACTTTAAGAAAGCAGAATGGCCTACTTGGACATGCAAAAAATTACACTGGATGAAAACTACCACGAGAGCAGTGGTTCATAAACACGGGATCAGAACTCAGTAAGGGTTGTGAGCATGACGGAAATTGACAAAAGCAGGATTCACAACCAGACACAGAAATAAAAGACTGAAATCAGTGGAGAACTTTGGGAGCTATTCCATCAAATTGTTCCAGTTTAAAGAATGGCAACAGATTACAATCTTTATGTTATGTAAAACTTCAATTTTCACATTTTCTTCTTCTTCAGAGATTACTGGCTACAGATCTTAGTATTTTTGCATAACAATTGTGGCTTTGTCTTCTATAATGTCCCTGCCATATTTTACATGCTCTGGGACAGTAAATGACTGTGATTATATTGCTTTGAGGAGGTAGGAGATCAGAGGTTCTGGCTGCCTCTCGCTTTTGAGCAGAGTTGCTAAATTCTCTGTGTTTTTTAAGGATTTTTTCTGTTTTTCAATAAAAGGAAAGAAAATCAAACTACTACACTCATTATAGATCAGCCGTTTACAATGCAGAAAACCAAACAAAATTTTTTTTGAAAGGAAGGGATATAATATATCTTCTCAAACCACCAGTTCCTAAAAAGAAGGAATTTTAGCATCCATGTGGATCTATTTAACTATGTCACATGGAAAAATGTCACCATCTAGAAGTCCAAGTTCTGTAATTTCATTGTTGATGGAGCTGTATATTTCTAAATATAGGAAATATATTACTAAATAGGACATTTCTAATAGGAAAATATTTCTAAATATGGGAAATGTTGGAGGAACCATCTGCAGAGTACCTCAACACAAAAGGTAGTTTGAAATTGAAAAGCAACTATTTTGCCTTGACTTTTTTTAATGTCACCACCTCTATCCCAGACAAACACAGGAAGAAAGAATATTTGCTGTGGTATTTTCAACAGTAAGTTACCTAAACTAAGTGGCAAAGATAGGCCAAGTGAAAACAGTGGCATCATTTACACCAGACACCCAGCATTTACATGGGTAAAAGTAAGCGACTTGCACGTATGCTGTATTTTAGCTGAAAGAGTCTGAAGTCCAGCTGAAGCAAATCATGTTGGTTCCTTCTGTAGCACACAGAAGAAGAGTCACATCCACAGTGTGATTCATGCTACCTCTAACAGGCATCAATTTTAACATGCACACTGGATGTGCTTCTCAGCCCAAGAAGCCTAGATGATTAGCCTACATTTGCTTATCCTGAAATGGCTAAATATTAGACAAGACAAATTCTAAGACAGCCAAATGGAACGTCTCTAGTGAAGGACATCACTGCAGAGCAATTCTGCTCTTAGAGCAATTACTTATATCAAAACACTTATTTGAGGAGAGGGTGAATCACTTTCTTCAGGTACTTTTTTTCACATAGGAAACCTGGCTTATTTGTTTACATGCTTGATATGGCTACGGTTAGGCAAGAAGAACCCCACAGGTTCAGCCAGCTTCGCTGCAAGTGGTCTTCTGCCTTGCTGTGCCTTCCACTGTTAAAAGTCTCTTTGGTGTGCTGGAGAGGGGGCTGATCAGCTGACACATTCAAATGCAGGCTGTGGAGGGAGGTGTTTGGCAGATAAATTACTTGGAATCCCAGCACTGAAGAACTGCAATAGTGTATCTACTAAGGAACATCATTCCCAATTGGAGTTTATTAGGCACATCAGCAAAAGTCATAATTCTCTTATTAATGGCTGTGAAACAAGCCATTCACTTTCATGAGTCCTAAATCCCCACTGAAAAGGTACTCCCACTTGGCTATTGATTCAAACTACCTGTTAGGTTAAACAAACATGCCCTGGACTCTGCCCTAGAGACGACCATCATATATGAATGAGGAAGAAATAAAGTGGACACGTATCTCATACTGGTATTTTGGACTCAATAGCCCAAATTTCCCTTTTGTTATCTCTTAAAAGTATGCCTTGTTTTCCATTCACAAGAGAAAAAAAAACCTCAATGAATGTATTTCCAATCAAGCATTTAATCAGAATTCTCTGATTTTGTATTGCACATTTTTAAACTTCTAATTTTAGTATACTAGCACATGTTTTCCATTAACAGATCTTCTCTTTCACATTTATACTTGACCTTCCATATATCATTAATTAAAGTTGTTAGCATCACAATATGTCAGCTCTTCTTGTGCTCCGTTGCTTCTAAAAACAATGTTGCATTGCTGTTTTTCTTATCAGCTGCTCTTTTATGCTTTTATGACAGCTTTTGTGTTGTTTGTCTCTCCATGTACATTATTTTCCACACTTATGTATTAAAAGCAAACATAATTATACTAAATGGTATCAGAAAATGAAAGCATTTGGGAAATACACTAATGAAAGTTCAACACTCCCTTTGTATGAGAAAATTAGCACTCTTGAAGGTCTAATAAGCACAGTTAAGAATGTCTCTGGTGCAAATAAAGTAAAAAGTAGCCAAAATCCCCTATGCCATCAGCTAGTAATATAACGTAACATCAAGAAAAAGAAATAAGTCAATCAGTACTGAGGAAAAAAGACAACATCACAAAGCCATTCAAACGGAAAGAAAGCCATCTGCAGCCGCCTGGGCAATAAAAAGGCAAAGTGAGTTAGATTAAGTTTTAAAATCGACAACTAAACTACCTACAGGTGTAACTGCCAATGTATATGGTTCCTTTTTCGACTCCAGACTTACTGAAGTGAGTGGAGTTAGACTAGACAAAAGCTGCAGTAAATCAGCAACTGATCTATTATCTCCAACTTTTTAGCAGAAAACCAGAAAGGCTTTGAAATTCTTAATTACTATAATTCTGAAAATGGAATAAACATGCTCTGTAGCTTCTCTTTAGGTTTAAAAAGAAAGGAGTCAAACCCACCAAAACATTGTGATTGTTACTGTAAGAACCGAAGTGGTGTTGTGATGATTGTAATGAGTTACTTTTGATTTCTTACTTTGATCCCTCTTTGACTAGTGAGGTGTTTCTTTGTTGTTTTGCGAGAGCTAATTGCTGCAGTGCTCTGTTAAATCTTTGTTATGCTGGGTTTTTTCGAGAAGCGAGATGGATAATTGAATAATTACAAAGGAGAAGTTCATTAAAATGGGTATGGCTATAGAAATGAGATTTTCCAGCTATTCAGTGAGGGGTTGTGTGGAGTTATGCAAGCAATCTGTTGAAAAACATTCTTTTCCTATCTAGAACATCAAATGTTTTATGCACACAGCTTTTCTCAGGAAACAACAACTGCACTGGGCTACTTTCTTCTCCACCTGCTACTGTGAGATACTTTAATCACGGTAGAATTCAAAGTTCAGCCATCAAATTCCTCTGTTATTATGGGTAACTCACCAAAACTCAAATTCTGCATGTAAAACCAGATCTGAAGTGTGTTAGAGGTGGAGGAAATACCATACACCACTGAAGAGCCTGCAGAATGACATAGAATGGCAATGGGAAAACTCTTGTCCACTTTGGACTTTCAAGCCATTTCTTTTCTAGTACTGCAGACAGCAAAATGTTGGGTCCCATGATGGTTGCATACACATGGATCCATGAGGTCACACAAGTGAAAGAACTGCTGAAGTGTTAAGCTGTGACAGGACACAGGTGCTACCTCTTCAGCTGCTATACTTACTGCCTTCAAAAATATAACCAGTTACTGCACCCCATGAGGAGGTACTGGAGGTGCCATGAGGAAGAGGGACATTCTATGGGAAGTCGAGCATTAAACAAATCTCACAGACTAGTTCACGGGATGAGTTTTTAAAAAGTAACCTTGTGAGATTCTGCTGAGTGTCAACATCAGGATCAGTGCTTTGGATCTTTTGCACAGGTCTCTGTCACAAGTTAATGGACTCTGACAGGAATGTAGGCTGTGATTCCCCACTGGTTGAAGCAAGACGAGATTATCTGCTGACTCTGGAGAATTCTTCAGATTTAGGAATGCCACGTTCGACCACAGGATCTGTAGTACAAAGTGAACATAGGCTTATGTTCTACTGTTCTCCCCCACTTTCTTTTGCTTCCACTCATGGCAGCCCATGATTATCTCCCATTCACATTCCCCTGCTATCCTTGTGTAAGTTTATTACCTACATTTCCAACTCCATCCTCACGTTCAAGGCAGCGCACAGCATTTTTCTGGTCATTAGGTACTAATTTTAAAAGCCTAGGCTGCAAAAGAATAGTTTGGAAATTCTCACTGATGCAAGTATTACTGGCAACTAGTGAAACAGTTCACATGACTGGAATGCTAAAGATCTTTAGACAAAATGTGTTTGGGGGAAGACGTGAAAGCACTGAATGACACAGTGGTAACACGACAAAGACACTGCTAGCTGGTCTGTATATCCTGATAATTCAGAAACTAATTGTCAATGTGCTAAAACACAAAAGACAAGAGGAGAATATAGCAGAGAGGGAAGGAGGGAGAGTCTTTATAGACCATAAAACCATACTAGAATTATTTCTGATGGCTTGTCTGCAGTGAGAGGCAGACTGCGGGGGAGCAATTGTCTTACCATGGAAGAATTCAATTTCAGAAATGTAGCATGGAGGTCACACAACTTATTAGACTTTCTAAAATTATTCCTTGTGATTCCTTAACACAGAAAGTATTACTGCTCTCGATACCGGGTAACTCAATTATGGTCTGACTACGATGGATAGAGCTGTATTAATTCCTGGCCCAAAGTTGGTGAGGGATAACTGGACGTGATAGATGGGATTTATGTCATGTAATTTTAATCATCTACCATGAGTTAGAACTAGTTGCCCTCAACTCCTTCTGCAGGCAACAGAGGGAAATAGGCACTGCTAGAAGGCGGGTCATGCCACCTCTCTTAGAGCCTGCGGATGGTTTATCTCACCTCATGGTAGTTATCCAGAAGGTAGCTTTAATTCCATCCAGATCCCCTCCATAGTCAATGCAAAGGGCAAGGCACTACCAGGATGCAAGCTACTAAATTTGAAATAGGTCTTTGAGACAGAGAAGGTGAAACCCCTGCACAGAAGCAGCTGATGCTGCAAAATGGCTAATTTCCCATGGCTGATGAAAATTGTGAGTGAAATTGGCTGGGGAAAAGCAGATAGAAAAAAAGCAAATGAAAAATGGGAGTTCTCTGACAGAAGCTAAAAAGAGCCTTAAGAGGCAAAGAGTACTCCACTAAGAAACAGGAAATCTTTAACTGAAAGCCTACTCTGGTTCACTGGCAAATGGAAATAGCTGTTAGAACCAGCCTCTCGTCGGTCCCTGGTGTATTATATGGAAAATATGACTTCGAATGCAATATATAAATGAGAAGCTTTCAGCTTAGGAAATCAATAGGGAAATACAAAGAGATACAAAGAAAAATACGTGGCCAGGAATAAGACAATAAAGGGAAAAAAAAGGAGAAATTTTGATCATTTAGTAATAATGCTGCAGTGGCTTAAGGATACAGAGCTTGGATACAACTTACCTAACTTTACACATCAGAATATAATTGTTTACAGTGACCCTTCATTTCCTTTACAGTCAATTGAGAGAAACAGGATGTTTTAGGGCACAATTCCTGTTCTCCTAATGCAACTATATAAAGCAGTGCAGATGAAACATCCCCTAGAAGTATTTCTTTCCCTCCATGACCATAAAGGAACAACCAACAGATATAACTGGGAAAAAATTTGAAATACCCAAGCCCTCCCCTGCCAAAATGTTTGCTTGTTTTTCCAACTGCATCAGTTAATCGAATACAAATGCATTTAACAATTAAAGAAGACTTAGCACCAGTATGAACTCATAATTTGAGATATGGTGATAATTTTAGTAGAGGTGCACGAAAGGTAGATAGCATATTTGTACTGCACCAGAGTAGGACATTCCAATCTTTTAGTAACTGCGACAGATATGAAAAAACCTGAGGGTAAAATTTTAATCATGAGACCTAGATAAATTTTATCTGAGTTGGCTGAGAAGGCTTCTGGTTTACTCATGTAAATTTTATATGAATGCTATAAAGTCAGAATTCAATAGATTAGAATTGTGTGCCAACACTGAAAAAGCGAAAGCTGATAAAAGTAGGTAACTACGTGATGGTCAGCCTGAAAACATCCTCCCTCTCCTCAAAGTTCCATCTTTTGCTCCAGAGTACATAGCCATAAAATAAACCTTTAAATAGGAGTAAACAACAGACTGGCTGTGCCATTGCTGGGCTTATCTCACACAAAACAGGCATTTAATTGAGTCTTTTAAATTAAGGGTAGTTGCTCTAGGATTCCTATGTAGTCACCAGAAAGAGGCAGACTCTGCCGTAAGGCACACAAGCACTGAATCGGCTGTGGGATGCCTTTCTCTTGTCAAGTATATTGGGTGCCTCAAGCGATGACATTCATACCTTATGTTTAAGCTTTCCAGAACACTGACCTTGAAATGGAACTGCAGTTTCAGGCCAAAACATTCAGCCCAGGCAGGGTTATTTAAGAAGCCTGAAAACATGGGTTTATATAATACGTTGCAAATCCATAACTACCAGCCACAGTCAGTTTTAGTCAGCTGTAAGTCTGACCTAATCTTTTTGAAATATATTTTTCAGAAAACAGCAGGAAGACAATGATGTTAAACAGAATAGTTCTTACTAAGAAGAAAGTGATCTAAGGAAAAGCTTGTAGAAGGATGCTTTTAGCTCACAACCCCCATTTTTTTCATGATTTTTATGAATAAATAAATGAAAAAAAAATTGAAGTCCTTCTATTTGTAGTGGACTTTGCATTGTAACTCAGATTAGAACAGAAGGTCTGAGGAAATTTGCCAAATTCTTCCTCTTTTAAAAACAGAACAATAACAAGAAGTCAAAAATCAAATCCTCCAGAAGTTGCTTGCAGTGGTAACAGTTAGAATCTTCAGAATCTCCTCTCAATCTCATCTTTTTAGAAATAAAATAGCACTTAGGATAATTCACCATGATCTCTAGAAATTGTAATTATTCTTACAGCAATCATTGGTCTTCAAATCGAAACAAGCACGAAAGGTGCCTTTACCGTGTAAAAAATCAGTTCACCACTAGAGGGAACTATTAGACTTTATTGTCGGTGGGGGGAAAAGCAACTTCGTTTCAAACTGTAAAGTGCTAGTTCCACTCCAGAAAAGTCTTCAAAACTTCCCTGAAAACAGTGCAAATGATATATTACGACGATAGGGAGGTCGGAGTAGATGACCTTTGGAGGTCCCTTCCAGCCTGGATGATTCTATGGTTCTCTGATTAATATAATGTGTAGGTGACAAAAGACCGCATTGAAGCTCTTATATGACATTTAGTCCATAAGTGTTTGATATTTATAATAAAACAAGAAATTAAGAAGGTTGCTGCTTTTGGAAAGATTTANACATTGAAGCTCTTATACGACATTTAGTCCATAAGTGTCTTGATATTAAGAAGGTTGCTGCTTTTGGAAAGATTTACAAAGAATTTTTCTGAATTATGTAAAACTAGACTATGCTAAGTTAAAAACTAATGCAAAAAGTAGAAACACTTACGTTAATTTCTAACAGGAGTAACCTCTGTTCAACACAGCACTGTCCTTAGCTCATTATTGTAGCAACCATTTTCAACTAGAATTTTATTTAGTGACATGATAAAGCTGCCACCTCACAGAATGATATGAGGTTGGAAGGGACCTCTGGAGATCATCTAGTCCAATCCCCCTGCCCAAGCAGGTCCACCTAGGGCAGGTTGCACAGGAACTTTTCTAGGTGGGGTTTTGAATGTCTCCAGAGATGCAGACTCCACCACCTCCCTGGGCAGCCTGTTCCAGTGCTCTGCCATTCTCAAAGCAAAGAAGTTCCTCCTCATGTTTAGATGAAACTTCCTATGTACAAGTTTGTGACCATTTCCTCTTGTCCTCTCACTGGGCACCACTGAAAAAGACTAGCCCCTTCTTCTTGACATCCACCCCTAAGTATTTATAGGTGTTGATCAGATCCTCCCTCAGTCTTCTCCAAACTAAAATGACCCAAGTCCCTCAGCCTCCCCTCATAAGAGAGATGTTCAAGGTCACTAATCATTTTTGTAGCCCTTTGCTGTACCCTCTCCAGCAGTTCCCTGTCCTTCTTGAGCTAAGGAGCCCAGAACTGGAAGCAGTACTCTGGATGGGGCTGTACCAGGGCAGAGCAGAGAGAGGCTCTGTCTGCTCTGATTCAGATAGGGAATTTGAGCACAATTATCTTTATTTTGGGGGTAGAGGGGTAGAGATTTTGTCTGTTTATCTCACTTTGCCCTTTGCAGTTTGCATTTTATTGTTTTTTTTTTCTTTGTTTGTTTTTTTTTAGGTTGCTACATGTTGCTTCCTCTAAATACTAGAAAAAAGCCAAGTGAAAGAACTGAATGTAGTACTTTAAGCAGGCTGTGAATTGTTTTTGCTTGATCCACATTTCTGCGGCAGTTCATTGAACTGCCTTAACCCTGCCCCTGAAAAAGCGTTTGCCTCCCACAAAGTAGACAATTAAAAGAAAAATATTTCAGTACTGCTTGGAATTCCTCAAGAAGCCAGTGCTTTAACGTAACTCAGAGCTACATGCTGCAACCGCATTGTAACAATTCCTTTGGTAACGACAGATTCAGAAAAGTGAGTGAGAGCTCTGAAAGGTTTGGGGGTTTGTTCCACCCTCAGCAGCATGACATACCATCAATGCACAGCCTGGTCACGGTTTCTTCCTCCTCTGAAGCATCGTGTATGAGCCATAGTAGAACAGCATGCATTTTCTACTGTCGCACTCAGGCACACAGCTCTACAAATTACTCTCCTGAGGGCCAAAGCAAACTGCAACAGAGGCAAAGCAGCATAACACTGGTGTCTATCTCCAACTTGCCTTCCCCCTGCTGTCGTGTAGCCTTGGTGAGAGCAAGGATCTTAGCAGATAGATCTGCATTATCCAATACGTTTCTTCTGCTTCAGCACCTGAGCTGGTTGGGTCACGTGAAAGGGTTTTATGTGGAGTGTCAGCTTACAGCATGGGGAAATCCCTCCCTGTAGCACCCATCAGTACATTTGCTGCATCACATGACGCGATCCAATGGCTGTATTGTTTTCCTGTGCAGTGTGGAGTTCCCCAAATATTTTCTCACTTATTTATATTATATTGTCGGAATCAATCCAGCTTCCTGTACTTCAACCTTTTGCTGAGTTGTGAGTAGGATTTGTTGGCTGGTAAGTTTTTCCACACTTATTTATTTCCATGTTGGCCGCAGCTTGTCTGTTTTGCTGTTAAGAGCGGGCAGTCACTCCTCTCTCCATTGCCTGCAGAGCGCCGCAGCCAGGAGTTCCTCCCTTAGCCCCACACCCATCCTCAGAAGTGACTGATACGGGTTTGGCAGCACGCCTCTCTGCTGGGAGCTGGAAGAGCCTTATGTAAAGAACACAAAGTGCATTCACCAAATTACTCTCCAAAAGCCATAGATCATTCTCCTACTGTCTGTGCTTGCTTGCTAAGAGAAAGAAAAAATACCCTGAAATCAACCCACTACTGTTCCACACTGTACCAAGACAAATCTGCCTCAGCAAGTTGCCAGGATTTTCTGGAATTAGACATTCCAGCAGGGAACAGGGAGAGATTATTTATCAGGGAATATAGTGATAGGGTGAGGGGTGATGGTTTTAAATTGGAAGAGGGGAGATTAAGATTAGATACTGGAAATAAATTCCTTCCTGTGAGGGTGGTGAGGCCCTGGAACAGGTTTCCCAGTGAATCTGTGGATGCCCCGTCTCTGGAGATGTTGAAGGCCAGGCTGGATGGGGCTTTGAGCAACCTGGTGTAGAACTCGATGATCTGTTAGGTCCCTTCCAACCTGAACCATTCTACGATTCTGATTTTATAAAAAGCTACATACATTTCTTTTTTCATATGTTGTACAGAATATTGATAGTATAGAGAAAGCCGTAATTTATATTTTCTTGTTTCAGCTGAGTTTTTTCCCAAATAAGGTTTTTTTCTGAATTAACTGTAATTTCCTAGTAAAAAGTTTGTGCCTTTCTTATATTTACTGTCTGTTAAATGTTAAATGCTGAACCTGAAATGCTGCACATGGGAAAATAGATAAATACTGCGTGATACAAAGTTCTGTTTAATCAGAAGTGTGCAAAATGTATTTGATCCTGTAAAATGTGGTGAGCACATGAGACAACTGATTGCAAATTTCAGGTGTACTTAGTGACTAAACTTTTATGAGTTTGGTGGTGACTGAGGACAATCAAAGCTTCAAGACTAAAGATGAATCAACTCCAATGTCAAGGCAGTTCAATTAAACACAAATAGGATGTTTATGTGGGAAGAGCGATTATAATTGTGGTGTTTAACTAGGACAGTGATACAGGATGACAGTAACAGTCAGAGTCCTTATAAAAAATTATTTCAAAGATGAAACAGGCTTTTTGTAATGTGGTGGACTTTGTAGTAGACAACATTTGTATGACAGAGTTTATATTCTATGTAGTCAGCAATTCATACATAATATGGATTAGGGACCAGCTAACTGAAGGGGGCCTACAGAAAGGCTGGGGAGAGTCTGTTTCCAAAGGCCTGCAGTGATAGGATGAGGGGCAATGGCTTTAAGTTGGAGAANATTTTATTTTATTTTATTTTATTTTATTTTATTTTATTTTATTTTATTTTATTTTATTTTATTTTATTTTATTTATTTAATTGAACTATAACTACATTTTGTGGGAGGAAAGCTGAGAAGCTGAGGTGTACTCTAATTTCCAAAGCTCCCACCATTTATACGGGGATATGGCTAAACCATGTAGCAGGTCCCTAGTCGCCTGCACAGCTGAGTTTCTTGGTAGGAAAACAGCATGTGAATTAGAGGGAATCACAAGTGGCCAGGGCTCTTCTGCATAGAATCACAAAATTTGTCAGAGTTGGAAGGGACCTCTAGAGATCATCTAGTCCAACTCCTCTGCACGATGCCTAGAGCACATTACTCAGGACTGCTTCCAGGAGGGTCTTGAAGGTCTCCATAGAAGGGGACTCCACAACCTCCCTGAGCAGCCTGTTCCAAGGCTCTGTCACTCTCATCACAGAGAAGTTTTTCCTCATATTTGAATGAAACTCTCTATGTTCCAGCTTGTGCCCATTTCCCTTCAATCTGTCACTCAGAACCACTGACAATAGTCTAGTTTTATCCTCCTTCAACCCACCCTTCAGATACTTATAAGCATGAATAAGGTCTGTCCTCAGCCTTCTCTTCTTCAGGCTAAGGAGTCCCAGCTCTCTCAGCCTTTCCTCATAAGGGAGATACTCCAATCCCTTATTCACCTTTGTTGTCCTACACTAGACTCTCTCCAGTAGTTCCCTGTCTCTCTTGAACTGGGGAGCCCAGAACTGCATGCAGTATTCCACTTGTGGCCTCACCAGTGCAGAGTAGAGGGGGAGAATGACCTCTCTCGACCTACTGGCCACACTCTTCCCTATACAGCCCAGAATCGCATTGGCCCTCTTGGTGACAAGGGCACATTGCTGGCTCATGGATAGTTGACCATCTAC
>VZRU01014258.1:115845-158363 GCA_013398155.1 Pedionomus torquatus
CAGGTTGCCCAGGGAGGTGGTTGAGGCCCCTTCCCTGGAGATATTCAAGGTGAGGCTGGATGAGGCCCTGGGCGACCTGGTCTAGTTTGGGGTGTCCCTGTGACTGTGGGAAGGTCAGACTAGATGATCTTTGGAGGTCCCTTCTGGCCTGGACAATTCTTTGATTCTATAACACATTTCCACAGATATTTTTTAAAGAAGCTCCAAGATGTGAAGGGGGTATTCCACAGCTATTGGTATTAAGACCAATGTTAGTATTTTTATTTTACATGGAATTAAAGATAAACTTAGTTCAAGTAAGATTTATTTTATTTTATTTTATTTTATTTTATTTTATTTTATTTTATTTTATTTTATTTTATTTTATTTTATTTTATTTTATTTATTTAATTGAACTATAACTACATTTTGTGGGAGGAAAGCTGAGAAGCTGAGGTGTACTCTAATTTCCAAAGCTCCCACCATTTATACGGGGATATGGCTAAACCATGTAGCAGGTCCCTAGTCGCCTGCACAGCTGAGTTTCTTGGTAGGAAAACAGCATGTGAATTAGAGGGAATCACAAGTGGCCAGGGCTCTTCTGCATAGAATCACCAAATTTGTCAGAGTTGGAAGGGACCTCTAGAGATCATCTAGTCCAACTCCTCTGCACGATGCCTAGAGCACATTACTCAGGACTGCTTCCAGGAGGGTCTTGAAGGTCTCCATAGAAGGGGACTCCACAACCTCCCTGAGCAGCCTGTTCCAAGGCTCTGTCACTCTCATCACAGAGAAGTTTTTCCTCATATTTGAATGAAACTCTCTATGTTCCAGCTTGTGCCCATTTCCCTTCAATCTGTCACTCAGAACCACTGACAATAGTCTAGTTTTATCCTCCTTCAACCCACCCTTCAGATACTTATAAGCATGAATAAGGTCTGTCCTCAGCCTTCTCTTCTTCAGGCTAAGGAGTCCCAGCTCTCTCAGCCTTTCCTCATAAGGGAGATACTCCAATCCCTTATTCACCTTTGTTGTCCTACACTAGACTCTCTCCAGTAGTTCCCTGTCTCTCTTGAACTGGGGAGCCCAGAACTGCATGCAGTATTCCACTTGTGGCCTCACCAGTGCAGAGTAGAGGGGGAGAATGACCTCTCTCGACCTACTGGCCACACTCTTCCCTATACAGCCCAGAATCGCATTGGCCCTCTTGGTGACAAGGGCACATTGCTGGCTCATGGATAGTTGACCATCTACCAGGACCCCCAGATCATCCTTCTCAGGAGTACTTTCCAGCAGGTCCACCCCTAACCTATACTGATGTCTGGCATTCTTCCTCCCCAGGTGCAGGACTCTACACTTGCCCTTATTGAACCTCATTAGATTCTTCTCTGCCCAGCTCTCCAGCCTGTCCAGGTGACACTGAATGGTGGCACATTCTGGAGTGTCAGCCAGCCCTCCCAGTTTGGTATCATCAGCGAACTTGCTGAGGATACACTTGATCCCCTTGTCCAGGTCATTGATGAATACATTGAACAAAATTGGACAGAGTATTTTCCCCTTGGGGGACACCAGTAGTTACAGGCCTCCAACTTGACCCTTCTCCATTAATTACAACCCTCTGAGTCCTGTCACACAGCCTTTTGATAGAGAGTTCAGCTATTACGAGTTGTAGGGGAATCCTCTGTAGTTACCAGAGTATTTGAGACACAATTGAGTTAAGCTTCATCCGGTCAAATATCTGTACTGAAAAATCAAGTTTTACACTGATGAAAAAGGAGGGATACACCTTTGATATTGAGGTCCCTTGAAGGGGGCAAAGGGTCCCAGTTGACAAGAACATGAGCTCTCTTGCAAAATACAGAGCAAAAATGAGTATTAGACAACTTAAGCCTTGGACAAAAGTAAGGTCTCTGTGTAGGAGAAGGCAACATTTCCACTGCATAGAGAATTAATGCATTATATACAGCTCTTGTACTCACCTTTATTAAATTATATTAAACAATTTCAAAACAAGTACAAAAGAACCATTAAAGTAATATGAAATACTGAAACTTACTGAGATTTATGAAAAAGAACAAGTAAAATGCAGGTCCAGCAAATTATTCGTATCACATTACTATTGCTATGGCATAGGATATTGAGGTTTTTGTTTCTACATTATTGTTTTAATGAACAGAACCTGGTGGATAATATTGCAAAAGAAAGAGACCAAGCCAAACAAACTGAGAGCACAGTAACATTGAGACAGAACGTCCATGAATCAGCATATTACTTAAAATACCTATATTCAGTGAAATAACATATTAAGGAAAATGTAAGTATACATGAATATATGAGTGTTCTAACCATAAGTGTTCTAAAGCAGTCGCAGTATTGCATTAACTCTCTCGCTCTCCTAGGCTAACAATATAAGGCAGTTCAACATTTTCCACAGTAAATATGCAATTTGCTTAAGTCTTCGTTTTATACTCAGGAGTAAATATTTATCTAAATTATTCAAGGCAACACCTCAAATGAAAAGCTGTTTCCATAGAACAGATGTTACAGGTTATGTCCAGTCAGAACTATTATCTTAAGAGCAAGAAGAGAAAGTACTGTAAATTCCTCAAATGCCAAACACGTAAAAATAAGGCAAATAAATGGGTCTAGTGTTCAATACGATTTTAACAAGAATTTTTAATAGGTCATTATTTATACCAAAAATTATCTTGCTGAACATCAAGCACTTAGATGGTTAGTACTACTTAGTTAAGATCCTCTACACAGTAAGTTCCTCTATAATCAATCATCTACAATGCACTCCTATTTCTAGAGGGTGAGTTGTTCTATTTTAAAAACTGCCCAGTACTCTCTTTACTTACTCAATCCTCTTTGTCAACTTGTAACAGACCAGTTGAAGTCAGATTATCTGAAGATCAGTTTGGAGTTTACTTGTGCCTTAGCCTTTTATAGCTGGACAACCTATGTCCTCCCAGTCCCCCATGCTAGGACACCCTGGCAGATACAGGGTAAGCAGGCTCTAACATCCTCTACATGAATTTCCCACACAGAAAAACACAGGCCATTGGAGCTTTCGGAATTGCTTACTAGGTTGCAAGAATAAGGGATATGAATAAAAGATCTGAAATTTTGGTATCTCAAGAATGCAAATATACACAGATATTAATTTCTCTGTAGGAAAAACAATGTAGATGTCAATCTTCAAATATCTAATAAAATAAAAAGGAATTTCTCAAATTGTATTTCGTTGACTTTAAATTACTTTTTACATAAAATTGGCACATATTTTGGAAGCACCTGGAAATGTTAAGAACATCCTGGCTACAGTAAAAAATAAAAGTGAAGTTATTCCAATGCGTTACAGATTGAACACAGTCTAGTTTAGGCCACAGGGAGAAAAACTTTAGAAAGAAAGAAATCCCTGAGCCTTGGCCCAGCTGTTGTCTACTTTACTATTTGTAGTATTTCCAGGAAGAAAAAAAAACAACAAAAACACTCCTCTGGCTGGAAAAGATTCCCCACTTTGTAGCTTTGTTAGGTTTGTTTTATGCTTTATATGCTACTTTGTGACTCCACTACTCCAAGACGCTTCCTTAGTTCTGTTGCTTTCTTCTCCAACTGCTGAATGTTCCATTGCCATTGTCTTTTGTTTGAATGGAGTTTGTTCAGTTGGCAATGCAAACGCTTTAGAATAGCATCATATCTTTTATTTTGCACCTAATATAATAGAAGAAAATTAACTTCAAAATTTCTTTCAATTAAAACTATTTACAGAGGGGTGTTCAGGTCCATTGTGTCAATTTTACCCCCATTGCCACCTTATGAGAAGAATGGTTGTTGTAGACAGCCCTCTAAAGATTTCTGTTCTGAAAGCAAAACCGCATGAAACGTTCATTATAATAAAAATGGAAATAATGGTTATTCACTTAATGGAAAATTTGCTTTGCTTACCCTCCTTTGAATGGCATATGAGTGATAGTGTATAATTATTCATGTGTCTGCTTATTGAAACATTATTACACTGTATTTAACATGATGATGTACAGCTGCATCAGAACTACAGCATTGCTCGTGAGTTCCTGCAGGTCTTGCTGCCCAAACTTCACATACAACTAACTCTCTCCTTCAGAAATGTTTTATAAATTACACTGTCTTACTTTACTGGTGATGAGTTATTTTTCTTCATGTTGCCTGGCTCCACACTACAATCCTTCACAGCTTTTCGAGGGATGCTGTCGGATTCGCTCATCTTGAATGAGCGCTTGCAGGATCTGAACATCACTAGGACTGTGTTGTATGACACTGAAACATCTATGATCAATATTATCTGCTATTTTTAGAAATGTGTCTCTGGCATTATTATTGGAAACTGTCTGGCATATATGCAGAGGCAAGGAGCACTCATACGCTTACCGGAGAGAGGAGAGGGAGAACGTTGCTCTTTACTGGGCCTTATGTACATATGAGTTAATCATCAGAAAAATTTGTTTGGACACTCATGGAATTTCTGCTGCTAGGGTCTTTTGAGGACAGGATAGACAAGTATCTTCCAACAGTAATATAGCTGCATGCTGATGTAGAGAAAAGAGCCCAACCTCCTGCTGTAGGCAGGGACATTCAAGTGAAAGTGATCTTTCACTTGATCAGTTTGCTCAAAGCCTCATCCAACCTGACCTTCAACACTTTCAATGATGGCAACTTCTCTGGCCAAACTGTTGAAGTGTTTCACCAGGCTCAATACAAAAAAAAATCTTCCTTATGTCCAGTCTAGGTCTACCCTCTACCAACCATTTAAAACTGTCACTACAGGCCTTGGTAAAAAGTCTGTCTCTATCTTTCTTACAAGCCCCCTTATATTATATACTCAAAGACTGCAATAAGGTCTCCCTCGCACCTTCTCTTCTCCAGGCTGAACAGCCCCAACTCTCTCAGCCTGTCTTCACAGGAGAAGTGTTCCAGCCCTCTGGTCATCTCTGATGTGTTCCTCTAGACCTGCTCCAACAGATCCATCTCTTTCCTGTGCTGAGGGCTCCAGAGCTGGATGCAATACTCCAGGGTGGGGTCTCACCAAAGGGTGGGGTCTCACCTTCTCACTAGAGGGGAAGAGTCACCTCCCTCAACCTGCTGGCCACACTTCTTTTGATGTAGCCCAGATTACAGTTGGCCTTCTGGGCACACATTATGAGCTAATGTCCAGGTTTTCATCTACTAAGATCTCCAAGTCCTTCTCTACAGGGCTGCTCTCAATCAATTCATCACCCAGTCTGTATTGATACTGGGGATTGCCCCGACCCATATGCCAGACCTTGCACTTGGCTTTCTTGAACTTCATGAGGTTATAATGAGGCCAGTTACTTTTGGCCAGTGCTAGAAGCTGAAAATCCATGTGTAATCCAATATGTAAAAGTCCTATGATGAGCACTGAATCTTGAGGTGAGGTCAGTGTGCAGATGAAGACACCTACCTTTAGAGGCGAGTATGTGACCTATGTGTCTACATTCCTGTTTTGGTCAACAGAAATCCAGCCAATGCATACTATAAAGTCTAGAAAGACCACATTATGCAGTTTACCCTACTGTAAACATCTCCATCTATATATGCCAAATTAATTACCTCTAGAACACATGGGTCGCACTGTCTACACCTCCAGTGGTTACAAGGGAAATCTGTCTAACTCCTTTGTAGTCACTTCCGTTCAAACAACCACATTTAGGTGTCAGCAGTCTGTAGAAGAATCCCACCACTGCAGCTCAAGGGAACCTCATGCACATGTCAAGTATCTTATTTTATTCCCATGCTTGGCTTGAGTATTCTTTCTTGGGGACTGCTCAGTATTAATGTCTATGCCTATCCATCGTCAGTTGTTATATTAAAAATTGGATTGTTTTCCAGAGAGCTCTTAACAGGAAAAATCACCCTGAAATATTCCATTTTTAAGCCTGCTTCCTTCTGAGACACAAAGATTGTATAATCCATACAGAAGAATACGTTAACCTTCAGTATTTAATTAGACTGATTTTGATTACATAACAGAACATTATTTTTAAGCTGCTTGATTTTACTTTGGGTTCAGAGTTTCTTAGGAGTGTATTGCCTCTATAATAAAACATGATAAACTGCTTTTCAGTTTAAAAATTCTCTGCTGTTCCCTATTACATGCAAAATGATTCTTTTTTTCTCCTAAATTTTACAATGGGCAATAGAGCTAACCTTAGATCAGTTAATCTTTATACTATCAAGCTTTGCTCATTAAATTTTGTGGCAGTTATTTGAACTAACAAGATAAATGATGTGAAACTTCCAAATTAAAAAATATCTAGGCATACAAAGTATTTTAGTAAGGAACAAAATATAAAATATAGCTCAATTATTTAAAAAGAGAAGGTTTTAACTATTTATCAGAATTTTATCTTGGCAGCTAATTAGGAGCTGCTGTGTTATCCCTAATTTAATGTCAGATCAAATTAGGGAGATTCATGGGAAGCCCATTTTCTTGGTGCAATTGATTCTGCCATTGATGAGTTATCAGGAACCATGAAACAAGCCATGAATAATCAAGTCAGCAATGAAATTCAAAGTATTTTTAAAATATTATAGAAATTAAAAACTGTGCATTTTGCTTTACTACCATTCAATGACTTCTTTCTTTTCAGGACATAATTCCAAATGTTCACAGCTAAACTCTTTCTTAAAAGACTTATGAAAAGAAGTTCCTAACTTCTATTTTTCTCATTATAGCAATTAAGTTCTTAATTTTAGAAAGACTACCAGTATTGAGAATTTGAGGTAGCTTGGTGACTGTATATATTGGAATTATGCATGGCCAGGAATGGCGTGTAAAGTATTTAAACTTCATTTACACTATCTACATTCTATCAGGTGAACTGTAATTATATTTTATTCAAATGACTCACCTCAATTTCCTTTCTAAGCTTAGCATGCATTTTTTTCTCTTCTGCCAGCAAATCTGCTTTTCTATTGATGAACTCTTTCAATGTTGTGATTTCTTTTTTTAAAAATGTAACTTCTTCCTGCAGATGTAAGTCAAGGTACAGAAATCCCCTCCTTAAAACGCTGTACTGTAACCTACTAAAATTATTTAAAATGTCCCATTTTAACAGTATTTCTTCATTAACAGAAATGAGATAAAGATCTATAATAAACAATTTCACATTAAAATAATTAATTACCATTAAATTACTTAGTTTAGGAATTGTAATTAAAATTACTTAATTTTATTACAAATGAATTTTAATTTTAAAATTACTTTAATTGTAATTAAAATTAAAATGAAAATAACCAGTAATATGGCTTTAGATACTTAAGATATACTCTGGATCTGAAATACTCAAACAATGGCAGCAATACAGGAATAAGAACTTGTTTGGGTGGTCTTATTTTTGTTTAAAACACAATTTATTGCAAAAATCAAAGAATATTTAATGTAATATTTGAGACAGATTTTTCTTTGTCAGAGGGAAATACGATGTTAATGGGCCTTTATTTATCAATATTTAAACATTTGCCTGTACAATCAAATTTTCATCAATTTATGTAAATAAAGTAATGCCAGATTTTTAATAACGCAGGTTGCATCAAAGTTAAAATCTGTGACCGCATTTCAACTTCACACTTGTGTTTGTTCATATATTGGCAAAGTTTTGGGGCAAAAAAAAATCCTACATGGTAGTTTTTAATAAATATTGCAACTAGGGTCAAGTAAAAATGATACGTATTTTGAAAACAAACTTATTTTTCAGCTCCCTTTCTTTCTGTCACCATCTCATCAAATCTACCTCCTGTTGGCAAACAGCTCAACTGTAGTTTGTTACCTGCCAATGAAGTTAAAGGATACTGCACTCTTACATGAAAAATGCAACGTTTCACAGAACTCTGAAAAGTGTTCATGTAAGTTTATCCAACAACCCAAAGAAGCCCACAAATAGTTTGGTGATGATATAGTTCAATTTACAGCTCTGAATTTTTTTCCGTAGCTGAGTTCATTCCATCATATAGAACACATCTGATTTTTACAATAATATACGGGTAACAACAGCTGATTATTCTATACATATATTTACTTCATATTGAAGTACAATTTCTTTCAATTAATGCAGCATTATAATTTATCTGTATAACCTATAGTCAGTTCCTCATGAACCCAAAACATATTAGAGAAAATCAGCATATTAGTTAAACTATATCAGAATTATTTTACACAATGGGAAAAGAATCTAAGTACCTGCACTTGTTTTATAGCAGATCCTTCTGGATTCTGAAGATCATGCATTAACTCCTCTTTCTTTGTCTTCAATTGCTTAACAACGGCTTTCTTTTCAGCAAGCTCAATCATAACAGGCATTTTACTTTCCATCTCCCAAAAGAGACGTTTATGAGCCTTTATTTTTTCCCGATATTCATTATTTCTTGCAAATGTTATTTCAAACTCTTCTTGTACCATTTCTGAATCATGCCTCAGCTTTAAATTTTCAGAATACAGAGCTCTGACTTGGGCTTCTAGATTTTCACAGTTATATTTTGTCACTTCTATGGCATCATCTTGCAGATGTATTTCCCTTTCTGCTGTCTTCGTTTCTAATAGAATAGAATCCATTTCTTTTTCTAGTTCCTGAAACTTTGCCTGTAAAATATTTCAGTGTTTGCTTAAGAACATTTTTTGAGAGGATACTAAGTATCTAGTTAAACACTAACTTATATTTATTCAACAGTCCTTTTTTTAAACTTTTTTAATGTGGCTTGAATGTAAGATAATTATTGAGTTCCATTTACTAAAATCATCACCTTAGAGGCACTGTGCAAGAATATTATCTTAGATTTCTCCCCTTAGATTGATTCTAAAATATGAAATAAAGTAACCTTGAAATTATTTTAAATTCCTTATATTTACAAAACAGAAAGGATGTGACAGATCAAATCCTCCTGTTTGTTTAGAGCCAGAATCTGGTTAAGCCCAAATCAGACTAAAAATAATTAATGATACAAAAAATCACTTACAAATCCACACAAACAGAAAGATGGGTGTTCAGGGCGATGCCGCTCTACTAGCCTGTTTCTTTTTAAGAAAAAGCTTAAGATAAGCTTTTATCTCACCCTCATTACAGTAGTATTTGAGAGTATAATTAATCCCAGATAATTTTACCCCCTAAGAAATTTTGTATCTAGTCCTAAAAAGGCTTCTGCACCTTCTCATTGACGAGAAGCCAACAACTCCAGGAAGCAGTACGTCAACCTATCATAAGAAGTCTAAGATCGGAGGGCTGAATTGCTGCCTCCTGTATGTTTATTTCTTTTTATTGACTACCAAGGGAGCTTAGATGACTAATATTGGTTTAATGTCTGACTTGCAGGTGATGTAAGCTAGCTATTATGAATCCCACCCAAAGTAAGAGCCAAAAGCAGAGCATTAAGTGAGACAATTAGCATCATGATTTATATCACCTATTATCTTTTCCCTAATTGAAGCAATGTGAGTGCTAGGAAATCTCTTACTCGATGTCTTAAAGAGATGACATTATTAACAGGTAAGAACAAAAAGTTTCTGTGTAACTTTTAATTTGGAAACCCTGGGCTACAGTTTTCATAGAATGGTTAGAGTCGGAAGGGACCTTAAAGATCATCGAGTTCCATCGAGGATCCTTAGAGGATCATCGAGGATCCTTAAAGATCATCTGCCCATGGGCAGAGACATCTCCCACTAGACCAGGTTGCTCAAAGCCCCATCCAGCCTGGCCTTAAATACTTCCAGGGATGGGGCATCCACAACTTCCCTGGGCAACCTGTTCCAGTGCCTCACCAACCTCACAGGAAAGAATTTCTTCCTAATATCTAATATAAATCTCCCCTCTTCCAATTTAAAACCATTACCCCTTGTCCTATCACTGCACTTCCTGACAAAGAGTCACTCTCCTGTAGGCTCCCTTCAGATACTGGAAGGTGCTATAAGGTCTCCCCGGAGCCTTCTCTTCTCCAGGCTGAACAGCCCCAGCTCCCTCAGCCTGTCCTCATAGGAGAGGTGTCCCATCCCTCTAATCGTCTTCCTGGCCCTCCGCTGGACCTGTTCCAACAGTTCTATGTCCTTTCTCCAGAGCTGGACACAGTACTCCAGGTGGGGTCTCACGAGCACAGAGTAGAGGAGGAGAATCACCTCCNAACCTTTTGGGAACCACTCATTACCAGCTGCCACTTGGACATTGACCCGTTGACCACAACCCTTTGCATGTGGCCATCCAGCCAGTTCCTTATCCACCAAATGGTTCATCCATCAAACCCACGACTTTCCAATTTGGAGACTAGGATGTCATGAGGGACAGTGTCAAATGCTTTGCATAAGTCCAGGTAGATGACATCCATTTCTCTGCCTTTATCCACCAAGTTTGTGGCAGTATCATAGAAGGCCATCAAATTCGTCAGGCAGGATTTGCCCTTGGTGAAGCCATGTTGGCTGTTTCCAGTCACCTCTTTATAGTCCGTGTGCCTTAGTAGAGATTCCAGGAGGATCTGCTCCATGATCTTGCCAGGCACAGAGGTGAGACTGACTGGCCTAGAGTTTCCTGGGTACTCTTTTTTCCCTTTTTTGAATATTGGGGTTACATTCCCTTTTCCAATCTTCAGGAATTTCACCAGATTGCCATGATTGATTTAGCAGATTTGTATCAGTGCCAACCACCATTTACTGAGGACAGAAAACCAAACATCTTAATGGCACAGATGTTTAGTTTCGGAAGGAAATTACTGTTTTCCATCTCTTCTGTAACATGAACAAGTGGGAATACATGCAAAGATGAAAAAATAATTCTGCATTCTGACTTTAAGTTCCTAATTATTATCTTCTCTGTTCTGCCAACATTAATGTTTGTATGGAATTTCCTAGTCTTTTGGGGGAAAAAAAAAAAAAGGAAAAGATGTGCAAGAGGAAGGAAAATAAATAACTACCTTAATTACCTTAGGCTCTGAAGTTTTATGGGGGTTTTTGAAAACAGAGATTCTTGTTTAAATTCTTTGGTCACAAATCAGTTGTTGCAGCATCATCATACTATATTACAAGATGGTATATTACTAGGAGAAAACTTCTTGCAAGGTGTCAATTGACTTTCCTAAGCAATAAAAGTTTCCACTGCTTCTTCAGAGAAGTTATTTGACATAGTTCTTAGTGACATGGTTTAGTGGTGGCTTTTATCAGAGTTAGGCTCATGGTTAGACTAGATGATCTTAAGGGACCCTTCCAACCTAGACAATTCTGATTCTATTATCTTTGTACAAAATTTCAAGCATCATTTCAGTTATAGGGCTATTCACAGTTATAGGGATATTCACAGATGTTAAAATTGGAACTCTACTACTTCCATTTGCATTCTCCCATGCTCATAAATGCCTGAATGCTATTGTGTCTTTCCTCCGACTCAAATGCAAGTCTCAAGAGAAATTTGATCTCAAAGTTTAAATACTAATTGAAAGCCTCATAAATTCTGTGAGAGATTAGAAAAGAAATTGTCACAATCTTCACAAAAACTATATGCATCCAGTGTTCTACAAAACATTACTAAATAAAACCAGTGTTTAATGACTATTTAGGATACCCACTTCAAACACACAGGAAAAAGTATTTTGTATTAAAAAATTGATAAGAAAAAATGCTGTCTGGTGAAAATCTTCCAAAAAGGATACTTCTAAAATCCTTTTTTTTTTTTTTTTTCAATTAGTTTCTCAGGAAATCACCATGAGAAAGTCAAAGGACTCTAACATTGTAGTAAACGCACAGAAACTTAATATCTCAATGTTTTGGGGGCTTTGGTTTGTTTTCTTTTTTCCAAATAAAAAAAAAACCAAACAAACGAGAGCTTCTGCTAAAACCTTAGTCTTAGCTGTGTTGCAGTCTTACAAATAACAACATATATGCACAGTTTTAGCTAAGCCCAAATACCCCATACAAGAACAAAATGGCTGCCTTACACTTAAATCCAAACAGAAAAAATTACCATCAGCGTCTCTTTTTCAAAGGAATACTTCCCCTTCTAATGAAAAAAAAAAATAAATGAATTAACCTGGTCTAAATAAGGTTTATTACCTGCAATTGGTAAAGAAGTGTTTTGCTTTTTTCTATCTCTGATGCTTGTGAATGCTGCTGCTCTGCAACTTGTTTTACAACTTCAATTAGTGATGGAGAATTTTGCTTGGCCATTTTAGACAAAAATGCACCACTGTAAGAAAATAAGTGAATTGTTTTATCTTCATTCTATTTAATTCATTACTATCAATAAAGGAGAGCAATATTAGCCCCTTTCCTGTGGGATCCCAGATCAATATATTATTTAATTTGATTCATTTTGTTATTAACAAGAACAGGTTACTAATGAGAGGACATCCAAAGTCAATAATTAAGAATTATAATTTTATAAAATAAATTATTGCAATGTTCCTCTGGCTTCTCTGCATAATAGATCCCCAGTTTGTGAATACAATCATAGCTCTTAAGAGCACCTTAAATGCATGAGAGCATGCTCTCATATTTAGTCAAAATATTTACATTATTGCAGTTACCATACCACAAGTGTCTGCCATACTATTAAACTATACTTAATATAAGACAAACTAGAAATTGGGAAAGCTGTCACACTGAAAGTCAGCCTGAAAGTCTGTAAAGATCCCCCCAGTGATTAGAAAATATTTAGTAATATTTTTGCATCACTTTGGATAGAATAAGGTAATTAAGAAAATCTGTGTTATTATATAAAGTGACTCTTAGGAAAATGCAGCACGTCTGGCACGTATAAAGTCCATCTCCAGGCCCAATGTATTAAATGGCACTCAGAAGACCCTTATGCCCTTGTGGCCAGTAAGGCCAATGGTCTCCTGGGGGCATTAAAAAACAAGCGTGGCCAGCAGGATGAGGGAGGTCACCCTCCCCCTCTCCTCTGCCCTGATGAGGCCACATCTGGAGTATTGTGTCCAGTTCTGGGCTCCTCGGTTCAAGAAAGCAGAGTCCAGTGGAAGGCCACAAAAACAATGGAAAGGAATGGAGCATTTCTCATACGCAGAAAGGCCAAGAGACCTGGGTCTCTTTAGCCTGCAGAAGACTGAGAGGGAATCTCACCAATGCTTATAAACATCAAATGGGTGGGTGTCGAGAGGACAGGGCCAGACTCTTCTCAGCGGCCTGCCCAGTGACAGAACCAAGAGGTAACAGGCACAAACTGTAACACAGGAAATTCCATCTAAACACAAGGAATAACTCCTTTGAGGGTAGAAGAGCACCGGAATAGGCTGCCCAGAGAGGCTGTTGAGTCTCCTATGGAGATATTCCAAGCCCACCTGAACACAGTTCTGTCCAACCTGCTGTAGGTGACCCTGCTTTGACAGAGGGGTTGGACTAGAGGAGTCTCTGCTAGGCTGGGAAGGGAAAGAGAAGGGTAAGAAGCACTTCTTTGCCCCAAATCATTGCTCTATTTTATTTTTTTATTTCAATGATTAAATGGGGATCTGAAAACCTGCACTTTTCCCACTCCAAATAAACTAGGAATCAATTCCTGCAAAACTGGGAGAGCAGCTGTTAAAAAGCCAACTTTTCTGTTACCAGGGAAGGCTTAATGCACTTCTACATTGTCTCTTCCCACCCATTCTGGAGATGTGCTGCATGTTATTATACTTTCCATCAGTTATCATGCATGTTATCATACTTTCCATACTAATTAACCCTTCCCATTTTTTGCCTTTGTCTAAAGAAGTAGATGTAAGTGCTTGGTGAGGCCAATGTTAAGATATGACCTTCTGGCATTTAGTAATATTTAATCCAAGAACTAGTACTATATGAAAATATACTAGTACCTTGGGGAGTACCTCGGAGTCCCCAAGTCCCTTCCAACCCCTACCATTCTGTGACCCATGAGATGTGCCTGAAGGTTTCTAGTCCTGACTAGATAATCAAATCAACATATAAAGCATCAATAAATGCACCGAATAAAGCATCAAATGCTTTATATTTAGGGCTGCTGCAATGGTTGCCTTAGCACTTCTCAAGGACTCCACGCCCCAAAGCAGGCCTGCTCCTTCCGCACGCCGTCCCAAACCCTCCAAAAGCACCGAAAAGCAGAGCCAGGCACCCCGACATGATGAAGCCACCTCCTCTGACTACCCCCCCCGGCACGGCCGGGCCCGATCCGTGACCACCCCCGACCCCCCGTCCCAACGCCCCCTCAGCGAAGGGCGAAGGGCGAAGGGCGAAGGAGGGGGGAAGGCGTGAGGGGAGCCCGGCCCTTAGCGGCAGCCAAGGGGCACGGAAAGCCGGGAGAGGGGGGTGAACGAGGCTGGGCCCGGCAGGAGGTGGAGGAAGGACGGGTGGAGGAAGGTGCTTGGTGGTGTGTCCAGTAGCAATGGCTCACCGTGCGGCTGAGGCAGTTTTACTTCGCCTATTTTTTTTTTTCTTTTTTTTTTCCTTTTTTTTCTTTTTTTTCCTTTTTTTTTCCTTTTTTTTCTTCTTTTTTTTTCCCACTTCTGAGTTCCCCGAGTTGCCTAATTCATTATATTAAGATGCATTTTAGCGTTTGATGCACCCTGAATGTACCCTGAATGTACCCTGATGTACCATGAGTTTTGCTGGGCGCCGTCAGGTTATGAAGAAGAAGAAACGTGGCCCAGTGTCTCCTCCTGCTTCTGTGGTCCTGGGCTTGGCTCATTCCCACTGGTATTCCTCTCAACTCCAGGTTAAGGAATTTTAACCCTAAATCCCACCACTTTTATAATTCAATTGCACATCCCTACATACGATCTATTTATTTCACCCTTTCTTTTTTTCAAAGGTCAGAAGCTGAGTATATGTCTCTAGTACTTCAGCTGGAGATGTAATGTCGATTTCTCATTTTTCAATATTGTTTTGTACCTTGGATATTTTTCTGACCTTTCCTTTACCCTGTCTCAGTCTTCTGCACCAAAAATAACCCCAGTAATTCTTTTTTTTTCTTCAGTCTGGTTGAAGGAAAGCAAATGGTTGTGTTGGTCTCTCTCCAGCAACTCCCACTGTTAATTTTTAATGTCGTAGTTTGGACACATTTGACAACGAGGTGGGAAGCCTCAGATACAACTGGTTCCTGCAGACTTTGTGAAAATGAAGGGGAGACCTTCTAGCAGCCTTCCAGTATCTGAAGGGAGCCTACAGGAGAGCAGGAGAGGGACTCATCAGGAAGAGTAGTGATAGGACAAGGGGTAATGGTTTTAAACTGGAAGAGGGGAGATTAGATTGGGTATTAGGAAGAAATTCTTTACTTTGAGGATGGTGAGGCACTGGAACGGGTTGCCCAGGGAAGTTGCAGATACCCCATCCCTGGAGGTGTTCAAGGCCAGGCTGGATGGGGCTTTGAGCAGCCTTGTCTAGTGGGAGGTGTCCCTGCCCACGGCAGGGGGGTTGGAACTCAATGATCTTGAAGGTCTCTTCCAACTCTAAACATTCTACGATTCTTTGAAAATAGATGTTTTGGTCAGGAAGGACAAGATGCTCACAACGGTTTCCTTTGGGAGGGAGAGCCAGGAGGATTCAGCTCTCATCCCTCTGCCCAGCCTTTTCTGGAAGGGGAAAGGGTGTGAGACTCCCAAGGAGTGTTCTGGGTCTGGCAGAAATGCAGGTTTGCTGGAGCTGAAGGCAAGGGAGGAACAGGGGACACAGGACACCAATTCACAGGAAATCTCATTTTATTAATTCCTCTGTCCCTGAAAAAAATATTTCTTTTTTTTTTTTTCCCTTGTCCTTTAGTTGCCATAGACTTATCTGTCATGACTGACGTTTGCACAGTTGATAAAACATATGTTTTATCATATGATTCTTGGACAAAGCCTGATGCCAGTCCCTAATTCCTCCACTTGCCTTTTGACCTTTGTGTTGTCTTGTCAAAACATTCAGACTTTTTTTACAGAGCTCTGTGAAATTTCTGACTACTCCGAGGAGAAATCCACATCCTCATGTTGGGCCTGTGGCTCTGAGGACTGACCTCTTGTAACCTCTCTATCTGGGTCCTTCTGAATATACTTGTTCTTGACTGACTGCCAAATTCTTCAGGGGAGCACGCAGTTAACAGCTCAGAAAAGGAAGCACTGGCAGTCTGCGCAAGTTTTCCTCTAAGCTGCTTTTGTGTTCTTGTTCTGTTTTGCTATGCTGTCCGTTTCTGAATCTCTTTGAGATGACTGTGCAAAGCCAATGTATCGGTGGGTATGATTATAGCAGTGAGTTACATGGCAGGGTTAATGCTGCTTCCGGGTTTAATGCTACCCAGGCACTTAATCAGGTTGGTGCCTTTCAGTACAGTTTGTTATTTCCTGTGGATACTGACAGCAACGAAGCAGGGTCTCATCATAAAGAAGAAATACAGGTTTCCGCTCCAGTGTTACCTAGAGTAGGAATTTCCATCTTGTACAAACCAGCTGCAAGACTGACAGTGGGAAGTGAGAGGATATATAAGGCTGGTCATGTCTGTTTGTATCAGATGATACCTTTCAAGAGTTTAAAAGGCTTGTCTACCTGTGTAAGTAGATTCCTGCGTTTTGAACTGAGTTTGTTTATGAAAACTGCATATAGTTCAGTATTTTAATTGTAAGTGCTGGTTTCTTTTTCTTCAACTTTGCCTAAATGCCCCTAAGTTAAGAGGCAGGTTTTATTTTCATTCAACTTAAGAGGTTTTTATGTATTTACTTTTAGGCTTTTACGTATTTATTTTTCCCCATTCTTTTTTTTAGTCTTTGCTGTTGTTGAAATTTTATAACAAAGGTGCTCTTATGTCTGTTCATTTGGACTGCTTTAATGACCTGGGTTTTTTTCTCTGGACGTCTCACTCTGGCAGATGTTAAATATTTATTGCCTTTTTGATTTTCCTAAACAATGTCAGTTCTCCATGTTACTGTAAGAAGACAAGTGAACAGCAGGATTAGAAGGTGCAGGAAATTGCCGACAATCTTGTCTTGACAAACGGTGAGCTTTTTTGTATTAGATTTCTAGGGTTTTCAAAAGTTGCTTTTTGGATCTTTTTTCCTCCCTGAGCTGTCTCTTCTCTCATGCCTAGTTTTATTTCCTTCATTGTTTCTTTTCATATTCATTTTGCCATTCTACTTTTTGATTTTATTACCTACCTCATCTTTCCTCTTTTCTTGTTATCTGGCATTTTCTTTGCTTTTCTTTTTCTGGATGTCTGTGCAAGAGAATCTTTTTCACCCTCCAAATGTTTGTACTGACAGAGTTTCAGGGAGTGAGCAAAACAGCTCAAGGGTGGCCTTGGCTTCAAGTTTGTGCAAGTATTTGCCTTGCATTGTGTATGAAATGAGCAACTCCTTAATAAATACATTTAATCTTTCCTGATGTGGTTAACGTGCAGTGACACTTTCCATGGAACACTGGGACTGTAGAACATGTTACTTAAAACCTGAATAACCACAAATGCATTTCTCATAAGTTAAAACATTGCTGTGTTTGGCAAGCCTGTATTTTGAGAAAGGGTTTGTTGGAGGACTTAGAAAGCAATCAAAAAAAGAATTTATTATGACTGTAAAGCAAATTTGCTTCTGACACCACTGACCTCAGGAGGAGGTAGGACACTGTGATGCAAAACTGGAAGGATACGATGGTGAATCAGCCCCATTGTTTCTTTGTGTACATCCCAATAATTGACCCTGTGGACTTTTTGCATTACACACACAACTTAATTACAGTGTAGACAATTACCTCTCCCTCTGCAAACACTTTCTTTCCACCCTTGCTTTGGTGGTATTTTATGGGGAAGTATGGGGACAGCAGTGAACTCTACTTACCTTCCACTACTGATATACCTGAAATGGAGCAATGATCTATTTTTTTTCCACTTCACCCCTATGTTTTACTGTCTTTTCTGGGTCTGTTAGCTGTATCTGCATTGGGATCATGTCATACTCTTGCAGGCCTCCCACAAAAAGTGTCAGCTTAGGGCAAGTTATATCCTGATTTCCCAAGTCATGGTCTTTGACATGAGTCTGTTTCAACACTGTTTTCTTAGCGAGCTGTTTTCCCTAAAATCTGTTATCAACTGTGTGTAAATAATACTGTGAGCAAAATCCAGAGTCATAAATTCCTTGGCAGATGCTTTTATTCGCTGTCACACTTTGCTACTTTTAGTACACCTGTTTTGATAGCCACTAATTAATCTTTCAAAGCGTTCAACTTGCAGAAAGGAAAACATCATTTTCGGTCAAGATTATTTTTCTTCCAGTCTGGGGGAAAGAACAATGAACAAAACACAGAATGTTTTCTGTAAAACCTACTCTGACCAAACGATCCATTAAAACCAGAAAGGTCTTTGACCTCTCATTTGAGCGTAGAAACTCTTGGGAATCTGTTGTCTACTGTAAAATGCCCAGTAGGGCACCAGGTCCACCATAGCAGTAGGCTTCAAGCTAGAGGGTGCTTGTAGTTAGAAGAGAACGAAGGCCTGGGGCAGGAAAATGGTGGCAGGCGTTATCTGGTGCAGTTAGTTCTGGTAGCAGAGAATTCATTTCAAAGACTCAAAAAATTCCCAAATCCATTGTTCCTGCGAAGGAATTAATATTTGTGTGTGCCTTGTTACTGTGCAAAAAATAAATATATATATATATGTAAAAAAATGATGGTGTGGAGGAGTATTCCAAATGCTTATGGGGCCTTGAAACTGGTGATAAAGCTGCATGTATTCCTCCTAGATCAAGCACGGTGCTTAGTCATGAAATCTGAATAGCCATCTGTTTGAGGTTCCCAAAGCAAAGGGATCTAGTCTTTTGTTCCAGACCTCTGGAGGCTTACACTGGAAACTGAAAAAATTTCAGAGACAGAGAAAATAAGACTTTTCTGACAGGTTATATAAAATGGGCTCTCATAGCAAGAGAGACAGGAAGAGACAGATGAACAAGTTTCCACAGGCAGGCAGCCTTACTGGGCTTGGATCAACAAAGACCAGAAAAGGACAAAAACACCCCACCAAAACTGGATTTACACCATGAGCCAGGAGACAAGCTGTGAACTACAGGATGATTTTGGCTTAATGAGCCTTGATTTCAGAGCAGAGAGTATAGCTACCAGAGTGGAAAAAAAAAAAAAAACAAAACAAAACCAAAAAAACAAAATCAGAAACGGAGTCAGGAATTTTTGCACAGCATGACATTATTTTCATTTAGTTGTGTGTACTTCTTGCATTACTAGGTAAAGTTTCGGTAACCTGTGCTGTGCTCTGGTGCCTGTTGAAAAGAAGAACTGTACCAAAGGTGTCCCTCCCCACGGAATTCAGAAATTACAAGCCAATACTATAGGTAACCCAAAAGGGAGAAGCAGAAAAGGACTTGTGGAAGCCTGTGGGACAGATGTCACTGAGCTCACAGCCCAGCAACCCTGTAGACTGCCTGGTGGGGTAGCAGGCATGAGCTTCACCTCACTCATAAATGTGTAAAATGCCTCCAAAATAATTTTAATAGGAACATCCCCAGTCTCAGCAAGCTGAGAGACCTGTGTATTTGGTTGCCCTCAAGGGAGCTGGAAGAGGGCCCAAGGGCTCGAGGCTAATGTGAGTTAATTGACTCAATTAATCTAATGCTTCATGCTAACCTTTTATCATCCCTGACCTGGGAAAAACTGGAGGTAGGTGGGGTGGTAGGGGAATACCTAAATACTTAAATAAACCCATGGTAATTCCCAATTCTGCTACATTTCTTTTGATGCAGTGAGGAAATCCTAAGACAGTAATTACTGCTATGCCACCTTCTCTACATGGTATTACTGAATGATTTGGCTTGATAGCACCATTCTGTTTGGACTAATGACACTGTCTTGCCTTTTCGTTTTTCATGTTTTGTTACTGACTACTTCCTACAGTGGTAGGAATCTATCCTGGAGTATGGTGGAAGCAGTACTGATAGATCTGTTCAGCCTACCAGCCCACTTGCAGAGCAACATCCAAGGATTACTACGTAACACTCTGGAAACTATTGAGAAATGTTCTTCCGTCCCTTCTCCCTTTGTTTATGTCATGTGTTGCCAGAGGCAGGAGAGTGAAAGGAACGGTGAAGAAGAGTCTTTGCTTCCAGCTCTGACAGATTTCCAGAGCCTGAAGATGAGACTAGAGGTGGTATGTTCTCTGACTACAGCTGCTGCTTTGTACACCATCAAACAAAGACTGGATGAAAAAGACCTAAGCATCATTAAAGTCATTCTTCCCTCCCTAAGAAAAGACTTAATGAAAGTATATATAGACCATCTATTCACAGCAGTCTACCGATTTGAATTTGAGGGTTTACAGGTGGCATCAGATTGCAAAAACTTACAGAGAGTCGAACCTCGGAGTGAAGGGCAAGCACTTCCTTTGCAGGATGTGGCACTCATCCGAAGTGAGATTCAGACATACTTGGGAAGCCTGCCGAGCCTGAAAGGGGAGCTCACCATCCTCAGATCTTCCCTGATCCCAGGTAAAGGGAATCCCAGCTAATAGATTTTATGGAGACTGTTCCCAAGCATACCTTTTAAGGGGAATTGCAAAATGGGTAGGATTTGGACTGGTCTTCAGGTAGCAAAGAAATCTATGATATTGTAACAGTGAATCAGGTCTGTGAGCAGGGGAAGTGTTAACAAATACAGCATAAGAAGTCTGTTCCAGGCCTGGGGCATGATCAGAGGAAAAAGAAGGCCAGGTTTAGGGAGAGCATTACTACAGACAGTAAAATCTTTTACCCTCTGTGTGGGAATTACACAGTTGGAGAGTTACCATCATCTTCTGGAAGGGCAAGACAGGAATTTCTCCTGGTCTGCAGCCTCAGCCGTGCCTGGTTAATCAGACTGACCTCTCAGGGTCCCTGTCATGGCATGACCCAGTTTACTGCAGCATGTGTCTCAAGCCGTGTGATTATGGGGTCTCATGATTCAGAATGTTTATGGGAAAGCTGAGAGGTTTGCTACTGCAAAACTTCAGAACTGTCTGTCCCTAAAAATATATCTGAAATGATCCAGAACCTGAAAGGAACATGAGTTATTTAAAGCCATCTTTGCCTTCATTGTGCTTCAAGATTTTGACTGTGACTTTGAAAGGAACATACTACATAGAGGAGATTCTGAAGCTCAACTCTGATTATGTCAGTAGGCTTGTCACCTGTTAAGACAGCAAAAATACCAGTTGTGGGACTAACTTTGCCACACAGACTCTCTCCCCACAGTCACTCCTCAAAGCAGTGGTTGCATTTGGTACGAGGCCACAATAAATGATCTGCGTGGTGAAAACAGGATTTTTCAATAACTCTAGAACTTTTTTGGTGCTTTCAGTATACTTTGGAAAGATGCGTGAGATTCTATGGGGTCTTGAGGACTAGCACTTTGTTTGCTAAAAGAGCTCAGGAGGTGCCACCTTAGAACATTTGTTTAAAATTTTGTTCTCATTTTCCTTAGTGAGTTACCTCTTCTCTAGGGTTTGCAGTAAAACTTTGCAAGTCAGGCTAAATCTGCCAGGACTCCATCTGGCTCAAACCCCTCTACCTTGGCCTCGGAGGATTATGATTATGAGCAAGAAGGAAACTCAGAATCCTTACATTTGAATGCTACAGCTAAATACAAGATAGAGCAATACTCACTTTGCTTGGCTGATTCCAGGTCTATTCAGTATAAAACCATGTAATATCTGGACTGGTCTTGTGTTGAAAGCAATTGTTTGTTGTCTTTTTTTGCCTTTCCAGATGATATCTTCCTACATGGCTTCACCACAAGGACAGGTGGGATCTCCTACATACCAACTCTAAGCTCCTGCAATCTTTTCAGTAGTTCCAAGCGGAGGGACCCGCAAGTTGTTGTTAAGGAAAATCTGCGGCGGCTAGCTAATGCTGCAGGATTTAACCCAGAGACCTTTCACAGAGTTAAGGTATTTTATCAAACAATGGACTTAGGTAAATGGGTCAGATCATAGAATCATAGTATGGTTTGGATTGGAAGGGGCTTTAAAGATCATCTGATTTCAGCCCCCTGCCATGAGCAGGGACACCACCCACTAAACCAGGTTGCTCAAAGCATGGAAGAAAAGATGTATCACTGGCTAAAACTGTAGGAATTATTCTTATCTTTCTCAGCAAGAACTTGTGAGAAGCAGGATAATTAAAACATTTATGCTGGCAGTTTATCTGTGGGAAAAGCCAGACAAACTGTGAGCCATTTGGCACTACATGGAGAAGAAGCACTGTTTCTTCCAAGTATATTCTAACATTTAACTTACCACAGAGGAAGATAACCAGATAATCACTCAGAGCAGTTTCTCTTAAGAGAAAAATACACCATCACTTCTGTGGTAGCTTTCTACTGATATGTCTGCGTGGCATTTGAACAAGGGAGTGCCTAATTTCCACACATAATCAATTGGTGCAGAAGAGTGTTTCATGCCGAAGAAAAGTCCTTGCATTAGTCAGAACTGGGGGTTTTTGCTGCCATATACATGTCCATGCTCTGGTTTTGTCTTGACAGACTGATCACGCTAATGCTGTGTATATTATGGGAAAGACAGAGCCTGACAGCTATGATGGAATAGTTACAAATCAGAAAGGTGTTACAATAGCAGCTCCAGGTGCTGATTGCATACCCGTGCTGTTTGCTGATCCTGTCAGAAAAGCCTGCGGCGCTGCTCATTCTGGTAGGAATCTTAAATCATAGACATCACAATACTAGGAGACTACTGGAAAGGGAGTTTTTGACTAAGGATTATAAATTAGCAACCAAAGAAACACTGTGTGAGAATGAATAAATGTAAGATGACGTAACAATGTAGTTAAGTTTGTTAAGTGTAGTACAGGTAAGTTTGGCCTGTTAAATTTGTATCCTGCCAAAACAAAATTAGTCTTGAGAATAGTTTGTTTCCCAAGCTATGTACTTTATTTTATAACTGTAATAATTATTGTTTATGTATTTATACATTTATTTTTCTGAAGTGTAGCCAAAACCAAATAATTTTTTTCTGTTCCCTGTCTAAGATTCTGTGTAAAAAATGTCTATAAAGGCAATGCCCCCGACAATCATTTTGGATTAGAAGAAATATTTCTCTGACCCAAACCAAATTATAGGTTAGCACAACCTGAGGTCATGTCTGACTTCAGAAAATGTCCCAACTGTTAAGCTGAAATACATATCCCATAGTGAGATTTTCCTGCTGAAGCTGTTTCATTTTATTAAAAAGTCTGCATTTATGAGGTCAAGGGGAATGCACAGCTGAGAGTTTCTCCTCAGCTTTGATGCTCATGCACTCCTTGATATGGTAGGATGCTTCACCTCTGCCTAGAACTTGTGAACACCATCTAATTTATACAATTCTTCATGCATTCAATAAATTAATCAAAATAAACTCAATCTGTGAGTCATCATAAGATAATCAAAACTTTGACTTTCCTTCAGTAAGGAAGGGTGTCCATGTCCCAGTCTGTGCCTAGCAAGCTTAGGTTAGAGGAAGTGAGAGGAATGAGAATTGTAGTATGTCTGTCTGGGAGGAGAATGGAATGTTGTGGTTTTTGATGGGGAGAAGGATGGAGTGAATTTTATATACTCTTGGAAGTTTTAAGAAGTTTGCATTTTAAGTGTTCAAACCCAAATATTTTAAAACATTTAAATCTGTAGTTGCTCCTTTCTCTGCTTCCTCTGCACTTATCTCATCCCTGACACACTGCACTGTTCCCCAGCCTATAGCACTGCCTTCTCCCAGCGTACCTCCCAGTTCTAGCCTGAACTCCTACCTTCCATTTCCCAAGTTTTGGCCTTCGTCCCACATTACAATCCCTGCCGGGCTTCCAGTTATCTTATCCTAAGTCCTTTCCTTCTGTCCAATCCCACCTCAGTTCATGTTTAACTTGAACACGTGTTGCTATGTGTACAAATAAAGACAATTAGGTATAAAGTCATCTCAGTCTTTGGATGTAGAAAAGCAAAGTAAAAAATATTAGCGTATCCTCTCCTTTGTTATGACGCACTCCCTGTGCAATGCAAAGACTTCCTGGGATTAAAACTGAGATATGAGAACCTAAAGCTGGGCTTTCTTCTATCTATTCCAAACAATGCCAAAGTGCAAAGCTTGGCTTTCTTCTATCTATTCCAAGCGACATCTCTTGCTTGAGCCTTTTTTTTTTCACTAAAATAACATGAAAACCATTTTCACCATATTATAAAAATACACATCTGACTGTAAAATATTTCCATTGTTATACTCCCATTTAAAGGTTTCAAGTGTAGAGAAGCTTTAAGGTATGCTGTAGTTGCCCAAACCAGGACAGTAAGCAAGACAAATTCTGGAATCCATATCGAAATTCTTCTCTCAAGTTTACATCTCCACAAAATTATATCGGCAAACTGATAGATGTTAACGTTTTGGGTTTTTTTAAAAAAACATTTATTATTATAGTTGTTTATTTCAAGATGTAAATCTATCTATTGATTTATACCTTTAATAATACCATATGTTTTAGTTACTGAGAAATATACAAATTTTTTTTTCAACCTCTGTTTTTCACAGGGTGGAAAGGCACATTGTTAGGAGTTTCTATGGCCACAGTAAATGCTATGATATCTGAATATGGCTGTAATGTGAAAGACATCCTTGTGGTGCTGGGCCCATCTGTAGGACCTTGCTGCTACAAACTTCCTCATGAATCAGCAAAAGAATTTCACAGAATTGGTCCAAAGTGTGTGAGACAGTTTGACTCGGTGTGTCCTTATATTGATATCAGAAGAGCAACACGGTAAGCCCCCTGAGTGAACAAAAGACTAACTCCATGTTAGTTATCAATAATTAGTTTGATATTGTATTATCCAGCACTATCACAGTGAAGGCCAGATCAACAAATGCTGCCTTTAGATTAATGGTATCATCTGCTCACTTTTGCCGATTTTCAACTATTATCTTACTGTTATACTGTTAGTTTATGGATTATAGACAAATGTTCTAATTAAATGTGGTTCTACTGGTTGCAGTAAAGCACTTATTTTAGTCTAATACTGGAAGAAACTAAAAAGAAAAGCCAATGAAAGTGCCAAACACAATATTGGCACAGTTTGTTCAACTGGTTCTTGAGGTGCTGACTGAATGATAGTGTCTTCAGGAATGAGAGGATGTACAAAGAATACTATTTTCTGTTTCTCTTTCTTTAAGGATTCTTCTTGAGAGTGGTGGGATTCTTCCTGAGAACATCCAAGATGATTCTGTCACAGACCAGAACCAGAATATCACTTTATGTACTGCCTGCCACCCTGATAAATTTTACTCTCACTTTCGTGATGGCGCTAACTTCGGGACACAGATTGGCTTTATATCAATCAAAGACTGAGACAGTATTTCTTACTCCCAAATAGTATTTAGACAATGAGTCTGGTGCACTGACTGGCATCCTGCTTTCCTTGCAGCATTTCTTCCTCCTTCCTTTCACAGACTTGCAATAGGGAATTCATGGGTCTTGTCATTCTCCTGCTCCTTTATTTCCCTGCCAGTCTGAGGCAAGAAGAAACGTCTAGAGTGTGGGCCAATTCTTGTGTGAGATGGGGTGCAAAGGAATCAAGGACAACCCACAACAATGACGAAGCCCTTCTGCAAGTCCAGATGCAAGCTCCAAGGTTGGGGGGTTTTTGAGCCTTCTTGACCAAATATTTCCCAGAAATTTCATTGTGCTAGGGTAGTGAAAGCACAAAAAACAGGTTTCATTAGCCTCTGGTAAGACCTCTGAATGAAGTTACTGGCTAATATAGGAAGGGAAGCCTGTATTGCACACTAACAGTTTGGGAACCCCCAACTTTGATAGATTCAGCTGAAGGCTAGGCCTATGGAATTATGTGCCTGAGATTGTTTTTCTTATTTGGATTACTTTAAAGAAGAGCTCCAAAACACTTACATGACTTTTCCTGTGGAAAATAACTTGAAACATTGATAACACTGAAAATGTATGAACTTTCACCATTCTGTACTTCTTGAATGTAGAAAAAGTAAAAAACTAAAGCTACTAATGTGATATGACATGCATGTTCATGTTTCCTTATGATTTTTTTTTTCTTCAAACTCTTGGTGCTCTGCTAATGTCCCTTGAGATCATCTCAACAGTGCCCAGTTATTAAATAAATACCTAGAAAGAATTAATTTAGCCTCAGCTAATTTTACTGACCGATAGTTGACTTATCTGTCGTATTAAGCAAATTCGAAGTATGCGTTGTTGTCTTTTGGCCATAAAAAAATTGCCTGAAGACGTGATAGTTCCTGACACGTAGACAGTTAGAGCTTCCTAATAGTAAAACTATGCCGATGAGCTTGCAGAGTTGCCAAGCACAAGCCTTGGGACAGCTGTCCACATGACGTATTTTGTATTTTGAATTCAACGGTCTTTTCCAACTGGAGGCTTTTATGTCCACTAGAGGTCAGTGCTCGCTCACGCTGCGCTTCCATCCCTGCCCACACTGTATATACGGGTTTTCAAACCGTGCATTTTGCAAAGCACTGTGTGGCATATGCTGCTACTTTTGCCTATATAATCATCTGCCAAGGTTTTCTGGTGCTTGTACTTGAAGAGTAATCTATTTTTCATTTTCATGGGCTGTGATTCAGAGCTGACCAAAGTAGAACTTTCCTTGTCCTCTGGGAGAACATACTTAAAAAAGTCTTTATTTTACCTGTGATTGGTATTTCTCAGAGAAGAGCCTGGTTCTGTTACCCTCTGACTGTAACCATCTACCAAACAAATACTTCTTCCAACTCTTGTACTTCTCCTTTAGAAATATTACTCCTCTTTGCCTGTAGCCATGCAGTCCTTGACAATAAAAATTCTTCCATTTTTAGTTACCTTTTAAAAACCTCACTGTCATTTTCATCATCCACGTTTTGTTTTGCAACTTCACTGTGGTGATGCTCACAATGGGGTTCACACTGGAGGTTCATGTTCCAACAAGGGCAACACTCACACTCCTGAATTCAACACTGCCAAGAATGTTATTGCGCACTAGCTGATGGTGAGTATAGTATGTATATATATTATGCGTGTGTGTATTATTGACTTATTCCAAATATAGGATAATATGGACGCTGACAAGCTTATCTTGCTGTGCTAGATACCCACCAACTTACCTTCACCTTTTCATTCTGTCCGTTTGCCCTGGTATCTAAGAACATCCCAGAAGGCCAATCACAACCTGGGCTGCATCAAAAGAAGTGTTGCCAGCAGGTCCAGGGAGGTGATTCTGCCACTTTACTCTGCTCTGGTGAGACTCCACCTGGAGTACTGTGTGCAGGTCTGGAGCCCTCAATATAGGATGAATATGGACCTTATGGGGTGGATCCAGAGGAGGGCCACGAAGATGATCAAAGGGCTGGAGCACCTCTGCTATGAGGATAGGCTGAGGGAACTGGGGCTGTTCAGCCTGGAGAAGAGGAGGCTCCAGGGAGACCTAATCGCAGCCTTTCAGTACCTAAAGGGGGCCTACAGGAAGGCTGGGGACGGGCTGTTCACAAAGGCTTGCTGTGATAGGACAAAGGGCAATGGATTTAATTTAGAGAAGAGTAGATTTAGGTTGGATATTAGGAAAAATTTCTTTAAGGGTTGTGGAACACTGGAAAGGGTTGCCCAGGGAGGCAGTTGGGGCCCCTTCCCTGGAGATATTCAAGGTGAGGCTGGATGAGGCCCTGGGCAACCTGGTCTAGTTGGGGGTGTCCCTGTGACTGCAGGGATGTTGGACTAGATGACCTTTGGAGGTCCCTTCTGGCCTCTATGATTCTATGATTCTAAGGGTGCGCTACTCTATGGGCACTGCCTGACATAGCAGTGGAGTGAGTAAAGTGTCTTTCTTTCTGCTGTTTCTGCTCTGCGGGCAGTAGCTCCATGTAGTCTTCAGTCCCTGCACCTGAAGCTCAGCCGAAGCTTATCTGTCAATGCCCTTCGCTTAACCCTTGGGGATTAGGCACATGCCGTCAAAAGCAGCTGAGTTACTGGGTTTTGCAGGGTACTGCTTGACAGCTGAAGCGTCACAGGTGCACCCATGCCTGCTGTGTAGCCCATCTCACCTCAAAGACAGTTTTAAGCTGATGCATTTAACTTTGCAGTAAGTAGAAAGGCCTTGAAGCCGTGCTGCTTACCATAGTTCAAACACTCAACAGTATATTAAGTCACAGTAACATGATACTAATAGTAAGCCCTGGCTTGTTCATACCTGCTCAAGAATGACAGCAGAGACTTTCTGTTTAGAAAAATACCTGTTACAGGTCATGGTAGCACTGTGCATGCTGGAGAGCATGTTGGGATGAGCAGAAAACTTAAAGCTTTACATTTTAGGAGACAAATCATTACTACAGGTGGTGTTCAGTATTTATTTTATGCTGAATTACCTAGACTGTAAACCTGTCAAGATAGGAAGTAGGTTTTTTGTATGTGGATTGGAGAAGTGGAAAACTCCGTGACCAATAAGAAAATAATATGCAGTCCCCAAACAGGACTCTTTCAGAAGTCATTCCTACAAAGACATTTTAATCTTGGTATTTAAAAAAAAAAAAAAAAAAAAAAGAAGAAGAAAACAGGTGTTGAGAGAAAGGGCATGATAAAAATGCCCTGATGTTTAGAGGGATGGGGCACCTCTCCTATGAAGACAGGTTGAGACCTGGGGCTGTTTAGCCTGGAGAAGAGAAGGCTCTAGAGAGACCTTGTAGCAGCCTTCCAGTATCTGAAGGGAGCCTACAGGAGAGCTGGAGAGGGATTCGTTGTCAGGAAGTGTAGTAATAGGACAAGAGGTAATGGTTTTAAATTGGAAAAGGGGAGATTTAGATTGGATATTAGGAAGAAATTCTTTCCTGTGAGGGTGGTGAGGCACTGGAACAGGTTGCCCAGAGAAGTTGTGGATGCCCCATCCCTGGAAGTGTTTAAGGCCAGGCTGGATGGGGCTTTAAGCAACCTGGTCTAGTGGGAGGTGTCCCTGCCCATGGCAGGGGGGTTGGAACTCAATGATCTTTAAGGTCCCTTACAACTCTAACAATTCTGATTCTATGAAAAAGCAGGCAAGGCTGTTTTGCACCTCTGCTTATTTACTTTCCATTCCTGTTGCTTACTCAAGGAGCCAAGCAGATCAGCCCTGATTCACCACCTCTAGGGAAGCTCTTAAAAAGCTTCATAAATTGTTCAGCTGTACCTGTCTAATAATCAGATCCCATTTATTAACCTTGCTCGTGAATTTATAAACTGCATTCACCCTATTATTCTTGTTATTAAATGACATTATTAATTACGATTGTGGTATGCCCTGTGGTGAGCACAAGAAATGATCACACTGAATGTTGGCTTGGATAGCCATTACTGCACAATTAACATTTGTTGCCATTATAGATTCTGAAATAGGGCGTCTCCATTTACATTTATATATTGGAGTGGGATGTACCAAATTATGTCTGTGAAGGGCTTTATTCACTATTTCAGTACAACAGGGCACCTCCAACACAGACACCCAGTTGCAGTGCCTGGGGAAGTGGTGTGCAACTTCGGAGGCATAGGTCAAAGACTGAGATAGTTAGGGAAATGTTTACCCAAACTGGGATTTATTGCCACAGATATGGCAAAGGTGAAAAATATTAAGGGGGTTAGGGTAAAAATGTCTTTAATTAATGTATAGAGATTAGGTCCATCCGTGACTGCTAGTGTCTTTTTCCTGACAACCAGGAGACAGGATGGGAACTAGACAGTTGCTTGGTCTGAGTTTGGCATTTGATGGCTTTATTTGTGAGTAGCAGCAAACTGGGAAACCATGGGACTGGACCTTCAGCAAAACACTTGGGCACATCTTGGCTCACAGAAAGTATATAATTCCTCCCAATTTACAAGCATTCAATTACAAGAAGGTGTCTCCTTTCCCCAGCAGTAAGACAGTTTGCAAAGTGGGTGCCTTTGCCCCCAGTCATTTTCCTCATGCTCACTATGGCCCTACAAGGCTTGTGAATCCAGCCACAGGGTGTTGGAGGAAACAGATGCCATTGTGCTCAGGGCAGCACCAGTGTTGCTTTCTTTTGTATGCATGTGCCTTTTTTTTCTTTCAGCAGCAGCATGAAACTTTTTGTCCCCAGCACAGCATCTCCATCAGCGTCTTCCTCCACTGCCATTTTACAGGTTTCTGCAAGGGCTCCCAATTGCCAGCCTACAGGGCAAAGAAGTCAATATTCCTGGATTCCCTCATTGCTGTCCTCATTTCCACTCCATGCCCAATTTTCTGCTGGGTGATGCAAAGAGTGAGCTGAGCTGCACTCATTTGTCCGGAGGCACAGCCGGGGAGTGCGTGCGTGCACACTCGCCTTGATGTCATGTGTGTGTGGCTTTTGTTCTCTGAGCACCAAAGTCCTCCCCAAACTCCAGCCTATTGTGCAACAACAGGACAGGACAGTGCACTGATGGGAGCAGTAAATCCTGTGTGTGACAGAGGAAATAACGTATTGACCTTCTGTGGGATTTACGTACCTCCAAAGACTGACAGCAAGCTCAGCCTGTGAGGTTGACTTGTTCTACTTTCCGCTTCCAGCAGATACTATCCAGTGTTTCCAGATGAATGATTCGGATAGCAACATGCGTGGATTTAAAAATAGTCCTAATCCGGCATATTCTTATACCCAGGATGTTACTAATGGTTATGTAGCATTGCACCTTTTTATAAGGCTAAAAGATTTCACTGCTCTGCTTGCTTTAAATACACAGTGCCTGTGGCTGTGCTGCTAAAAAGCCTGATTTTGTATTTCCCAAAGGCCTGCAGAGAAATAGGAAGCTTTTTTTTTTTTTAAAGTGATCCCTCTGATCTTTCATTAGTAAGCATTTAATTTACAGTAGCGTCTCACATTACAAATAATTGGCTGGCTCTCTTTGTCTGTGAGTTCCCAGGGGTCAAAGGAGACCCACAGAAGAATTTCGGGAGCACAGTCCCCAGAGGACAGCAGGGCTGATGTCTCTCTCTTCCCCTCTGCGAATGTGGCATCGTGTCTCCAGGGCAACCTGAATTCTGACAGTCATGGGAGCAAGGGCACGGCATGGATTTCCATTTGATTCCTGCAACAGAAAAAAGATCTGAGACAAAAATCAATATGTGGCTAAGCTATGAGAGTTCATTTTCACAATTAATGTTATCTAACTGAGCATTTCCTTTCTTCTTGTACAAATTTAATTTACAACTACTAACCAGTCTATTTGTTTTTCTGGTGTTGCCTCTTCTACACGTAGCAAAAGCCTAAACATCTGGAATAAATAGGGTGCAACACAAAAATTTGGGGTCTATCTAGCGTGAAAGCAAACAGGCATTTTATAAGAGAAGCTGAAAGCAATATTTTCATTTCAGGATGTATAATTTCACTTTTTCTCATGTGATGCAATATTTTTAGGCAGTGATTCATAGTTCTGGTCAGATGTTTCAGTTCAAAGTGATTTTATCAATGACAACTATAGAAAGCCCTGCCTAGCTGAAATAAGTATCTTCACATTTCTCTTTGAGGCACTGAGCACTATCCTAAAGGAATATTCAAGCGTATGTTGCTGCTAAAGGAAAACATTTCTGTTCTGCTCTCATTTTCTTTGTTTGAAAGTTACAAGCTTGATTTTCCTGCACAAGAATTAATCCCAAAAAACTCAGTTGTAAAAGCAAAGTTGCGATAGGTGGCTCCAACCTTCTTGGTTGGTTTTAATAGGTACTTTTAGTAAGTGCTTCATAAAATTGGTATTAAATAAAACAGGGTTGTGCAGACAACTTTACCCTGACTCTCTGCTTTGTTCTTTATACCATCTCCATAAAGAGCTTTCAGGACATGAAAGGTGAGCAGAGCAAGAAGCGTGTTAGAGAGGCTCCTTTAGGCATGCAGATGTTTCTTGCTGTATTTGATACTTCAGTCTTCCTCAGTTCCCTCAATTACCCTGTAACTTTGATCCTCACGTTCCCCCAGTGCTGAAACAGCCCAGCTCACATAAGTCTGTACTAGCAATGGCAGAAACACAGATGTAAAGTTAAAAATGATGTTCACATTGTGTCATTTCTTCAGCTTTTCCAGTGCTGGCCTAAATGGCATTGAGATAAAAATATTATGCCACAAGGGTGAATTATTTTGAGAAAAATCTCCTCAGCAGCCCAGCCTTTGCTTAGGGGCTGTAGGTCAGTAGCAATTTTCTGCTTTTCACAAAACTGAGAAAGCTAAAGGGAACTCTGCACCCTCTCCTTATCTAGTACCTGTCTTCAGCAAGGCAACATGGTTTGGGCTTTAGAGTTGTCTGCTGTACAATCATATTTCTCTCATTTCCTTTAAGAATGGCTTAAGAGACTGACAACGTATACGTTGGCCAGGAAGTGCAAAATTCAGCTGACTTTTCTTCATTAATTTGTATTGCTATCTAACTAAAAATCTGTCAGAAAATACAGGTGCCACAAAATGGGGAAATCACACTGCTTGATCTAAAATGTTCTCACAGGAGAAAGGGTAAAGATCCAGACAAAGCTAATAGCTGGTTTCAACATCTTCTGGATGACATGCTTCAATGCGTCTTTCAGGACAACTCCTCGTTTCCTGTTTTGAATTTTAAGAGCCATCTGAAATAAACCATTTAAAACTGAAGAAGTGCCATCGCAAATTAAAACAAACATTGAAATCTCGATTCACGCTGAAAAGAGAGAGCCTGACTTCCACAGGGCTCATCTTACTGTTTATGTATATCTGCATGAGCCAATCCTCTTATTTCTTCAGTAAACATTTCCTTCGTAGATTGCAGATTGTTATGTTCCCTTTGGTAAATGTTTAGCTAAGTTTTACATGCGGTATTTAGCTCCATTAGTCTTTCCTAAAATGATTCTTCCATCTATTAATTCTCTAAATTCTGCCCTATTAATGTCAATTAGGTGATAATCATTTTTCACTTACATGCTTTTTTAGAAGGAGAATGACATTTGAACTTTGAAGAGGGACTGGGGTTTTTTTTTGGTGGGTTTGCAAAGTTGTTCTTCTCAGTACAAAAAAACTTGAAGCAGCCTTCATTGAATAACCTTGGTTTCCCTCTATTCCTTGTTTTTCAAAAGAGTCATAGCCTATTGCACTTCAATTAGGATTTATTTTAGTCTTCCTAGCTATAACTCACAATCCATCACATTGTTCCAAAAGCAATCTTCGTGACAGAGGCTCAACTCTGAAAGTGAAAAATAGTTGGCATTTTTGAGGCCGACACAGGATTTACAGTAGGAGAATATTTTTCACTTAAGCAAAAACTTTTTAAAAATCTCATGTTGGAAAGCTGACACTAGGAAACTAAATTACAGAAATAACTTTAGTTTTTGCAGAGGGGGAAAAGTTTAACAATGCATGAAAATGAATATCCATTCCTTGAATTAGGTTCACATCGGGATTGGATGCCTTTCTACGTACTGATTCATCCCCAGTAAACTGGGCTGAGGCTGGAAGAAAAGGGTGAGGTTGTTTGCCTGCTGTAAAAAATGATATCAGAAAAGAAGGATAAAGCAGCATTCCTTTTAGCAAGTGAGTTAAAGAGTGCTCCGGCTAATGATGAACCACTTTCTACCCGGCCAATATCTGAGACTGAAAAAACAGCCAGTCATTCCTTGGCTCTGCAGCAGACTTGGAGGCTGTTATAAATAAACAGAAGCAGGGAACAAAAATCTCCTTTGGGATGCAGCTAGCCTGAAACAGACATCCATGGTGAGACTCTGATGGATAGAAGAGGCTGAAAAAGACAGCGTCGTGACAATGAAGATGTTTCTATACCTGCTTATTAAAGATTTAGTGCAAGAAGAGTTTATCCATATGGAAACATTGGCCCCCTACCACATTGTCCAAGCGGAGAGCTGTGCTGCCAAGCATCTTCCTATGTATAGCTATTTGCCTCAGTTGCTACAGCTATCAAGGCTTCTTTGTGTGGTCAGGAGTTTTCCTCCAGAACCTGGACAGATTGGAGTATTGAATGCTTATGGACATGTCCCGGCTCTCCTCTCTCTCTTCTTCCCTATTTTAAACCCTGCTATAGGCGTATCACCACAAGATTCCAATCTCTGCAAGCAGGAGGAGGACCACAGTTAATTGTGGGAGGCAGATAATGACCACTGTATATATTATTTATGTGCAGGACTCTGTGACCTCAGTGAGTCCAGAATAATTGCAACGATGGGCAAATCTGCCCTCACCCACTGCAGTTGTATTTCAGGACTGAAAATATGGAAGAGGAGCTGCTGCTGTTTGAAATTTCCCTCAGCTTGGCTAACAGCCCAATTTTGCAGACTTGGAAGATTTTCTATCATAATATTTCTCTGAAGCTAGCTGTGAGAATAAATGGCATGAGGTACATTTGGCTCAGGAGCTGAGAGTTTAAAATTTTTGAAGAATCTTTTCTTGTTTGTTATGGAGCAAATCCCAAACTTCTTGCTTAGAAGTCCAGGCTCCCTGCTGCTATGGGGCCCCATCTTAACATCTTGACTAAAAGGGAGAAGCACCCTCCTGTGTGAACACTTAGCATTAATATTTCTACTCTGAGCCATACTAATTACTACGACAGAAGTAATTTCACAGTGAACAGGGCAGATTGACCTCCTGGTCAGTCCTTGGAGGGCAGAGAGGACAAGGGTGTTAAATATGATGAAAATACTCTTTATTTATATGGCAGGCACCTCAGATTCTGGCCGAGGCCGTGGTGCTGAGAAGAGGCTGATCATAAAGAGGAAAGCACCAGTTATCTTGGGTTCTGCTAGAAATACACTAAGTAGATCAAGGTAGATTTTTTGCACAGTATCTACTGTATATTTTACTCCATTCTACCCAATGGGAAGTTACTGAGCATCTTGAGCGCTACTTCTTTTGCAGCAATTAAAATTTCTACCCTATGTAGATCTTGGGGAGAGGCTTAGACATATTGGTACTAGTAGATCCTTCAAGATTTGGAGTGGTCAGTTGAATATCCTGTTGTTACCACACATCTTGTAAGAAAGCATTAAGGAGAAACTTCTAATCTGTGAATCTGCAGTAGTTTTAGTGTTTTACTGTTCTTCTTTGTGTGCGATGCCACTAATAGAGACAGTAGTGCCATTAGCATAGCTCACAAGATGGGCAACTCTGCAGACATAGCACAAAGATCTGAAGGCATCTTCTTGTAGATATGTAAGATCTACAGACCAGGAGGCCTGTAGGGTTGTTCCAAACTTCCAGGCCCTGAAAGCGCCATCCCAAGATTTCCAAGCTGTGAAATACACCAGATGCTCTCAAAGCTGAGGAAGGAGAGGGGGAGATTTCTCGGAGACACCCAAAGAATGGAAATCCCATGGCTTTGCATAAGATATGTTTGGGAGGCATGTGCAGCTGAGTTTGGGTCTGTCATAGGGCACTCCAAAAGAACATCATCTGCAATATGAAAACAGCCCCTTTTCATGAGTCTTGAGACACAGAGTTGGTTTGGGAGCTGTGCTGCAAGAGCTTGTGACCCTCGTCCCTCTCAAAAGTCATAGCTGTTTATCCTTGGACACTGTAATGCCCTTTTACATTCTTAAACTGGCTCCAGCTGCTGGTAAAAGACCCAATGTCTGAAAGGCACAAATTTTTAAGGGATAGGAATGTCAAGATACATATTTGTTCTAGCAAGAAGCAAGCAATAAAAAATGTCTTCTGTAAGCAGTCAAAATTTCCAGCCATAGGTAAGGCCCTTTGTTTCAATAAAAATCGATGTTGTTGCAATAATTACATTCTCAGTTACCGTTTTCACAATTCATCTGGTCTAATGAACAAAGGAAAACCAACTTTGACCATTTTGTTCTCAAATTCTGTCTGAGTACGCAATTTTTACAGACCATCTCAGGATATTTTGGACTGTTTCCTATTTCCTGCCTTATCCACTGTGGGAAGCAGCATTTTTATTCTTATTTATTTATGAAGTGAGCAGAGGGAACAATTTGAAATTGCTGTAGCATTTTTTCTCCTGTGGCAGATGGCAGTTTTCATAGGTGTCTTTTGAGTTGGAGGGTATTTAAAATTTTCAGCTTGGAGGATGGATCACAAGCAAATGTTTTGTGGAGGTCATTATTTGTGTTTTAAATGTGTTTAAATTTGGGGTTAAACTTACTGATCAGCTGGGATTGATCAGATTAGTCCTTTGACTGGAGGACTGTGAATTACCTTTCCCCATGTACAGCTGCTCGGGAACTGAAAGTGTGGTTATGAACATGAGTTCAAAATCCTCTTGATGAGAGAATAAGTGCCAACAAAAAATGAATAAAAGCTTGTGAAAACAAGAATATAAAGAGTAAAAGCATGAGTAAAAGGAGTGTGTTTAAATACTGAAGTGAATAATCCCAGATAATATGCAGTGGAAAATTTGCTTTGTTTATAGAGAGCGCAACACCTCCCGTAAAAACAGGAGGAGGATGGAGAATTGTTAGCCAAATGCCTAATGGTGGCCTGAGGACCTCACAGGAGAAGGGCAGTGCTGTGCCTTGTTCCCACATGGGTTTGCAAAAAGCACAAAGGCTGCAGAATGCAAAAGGCTGTTTCCTTTCTTCCTCCATGCAGAGCCTCATCCTAATGCAAGAAGTGAAAGAGAGCACTACCGGTACACTTGATCCAAAAAGGGTTGGGGGATAAAATGTATTCTGGTCAAACTTGGAGGGCAGAGTACACTCTGTTAAGGTACCCAAGCTTCACCAGTGCTGCCTCCTTCTACAGGAAACACAGAAACTCGGCACGATCCTTTGGGCAGGTGTTGTAAATAAGGCATTATTTTTACTAAATGTGAAAAAAAAATGGGACTATAATGGGCTGAAAGCTGGTAGTTCATCTTGACTGCCATCACTTATAGTTAAGTGAACCATGCTCTAGTCTTTCATCTGCCATACAGGATGTATACTCTGGGGTTCTTTGGTGCGCTAGATAAAGATTGGAGTTCATCACTTTCCATGGGGGACCTAATTAGACTGACAGCCATGAGGGACTTGTAAAAGGACGAGAGGAGGGGAAGCTGCAAAATGAAGTGTGGATTAAAAAATAAAAGCTACCTTCTAGACACTATCCTCCTGGGTTTGGCTAGTGACCTATGGGGAAAGGAGAGAACTTGGATTCTTCTGAAACAAGATGCATTTAAACACTCTTTTCAGCCCTCAGAGGCAATCCAGAAGGAATCACAGACTGAGCTGACTATTAGAGATGGGATTCTGTTGAAAGCTTACCCTGCTTTGTCAGTTATACTGTAGGACTGCTGCACTGCAACTACTTGAGAAACTGTTTCATACTCTTAATTTAATGAAAGAAGCTTCCTTCGTTTCCTATCACCTGCATGTCTAGATCAATATTTTGATTTAATTCAATGTACTTCTTTGTTTGTGAGTAAATCGCTCTGATGTTTCTTCTATATTAGCTTTACAGTGTCCGTAGTATTTCTATCTGTTAAGACAAATTAAACCAATTAGTCCTTCAGTGTCCCTGTGCATGCCTGTTGTCACATTTTGGCCTGCAGAGCTGACAGTAATGATTACAGTATTTTAATCACAGTTGAACATTGCCAGTGGTTCTGATCTTTTCTTACCAGAAACTCTAGCTCATCACTCTGATACATTTACTTACATTTTCAGTGCACATTTTTTTCCAACAAGCGATCACAAAGAAATCTCCCATAGCATCTCTCTTGTTATTTCTTTCTGTAATGATGTGCGTTTCAGTCTTCACGCCCCATTATCTAGTATGAAATTCTATTTTTCTTCAGCATATCTGGAATAAACTGAGATGATACTGCTTGTCACTAGTGATGCTGATGGTACAAATCAAACCACAAGAGGGAACTAGACCTGGATTTTGAAGGGTTCTCTGTGAGCTGGACATGAAAAACAAGTAATTTCATCAGCCTTATAAAGGGGACATCTTCAAGAGGCCAGACTCTACTCCATACTGATTACCGTAGTTTCTTAATATAAGAAATTAATCCTGAATAATAACAAGCGTTAGCACTGTTGTGGGAGAATATGGTGGTAAGATCAGTATGTGAAAGTCTTGCATGGGAAATATTTTGAGAGGGAGCATAGAATTATTGGCAGAAAATGTGAAACGTGGCAATGAAGTTGAAGGTCTCCAATATATCAGAAGAGCTTGTTTTGTGCTTGAGAATATGCAAACAAGTTCAGGAAGAAAGATTCTTGGAATTTAAAGAGAAATAATGGAACATACAGATTTCTCTGCTCTTTGAATAGAGGTGCCAACTCATTTGAATGCATATGCTTCCACCCATATTTTTTATCACTTATTTATATGCATAGGCACACACTTGCAGCTATGCATCTGTGTTTAAAAAACGCACACAAAAGCCATGTATGACTCCGAGCTTGTTTTTGTTAATATATATATATCAGGCCAGTCAGACAAATAGCAGTAATATTTTTCCAACTTGCTCATTCTTGGATGTCTCATTTACATATTTATGCAGCTCCTATTTTCTTTTTTAAAATAAAGCCCTGTGAAATGATCTGTCTAGGCTCTCAGAAGGACACAAATCACCAAGCTTCTGAATTTTTGATTAATTCTATCCACTTCATTTTTGCAATTCTGGACTTCCTGAATGTGAGACTATGCCATAATTCATTTGCCTTCAGCAAAGGCACAACAGCTCCAGAATGAACCCTTAATTATGGTCAGCATTTGTGTCAACACTTTCCATTAGAAAACAAAAATTGATTGAACATCAGCTTTTTTTATATTTATCTTGTAAAGCTGACTTACTGCACTATCATACTAAGTTACCTAACAGGAACAGGAATAAAACAGGATGAGTTTTGCATTGTTTTTGTTTATTAATTTTCTTTAGAACAACAAGCAGATTACAAAACTGCTAGAAGAAGAAGAAGAAGAAAAAAAAAACGGAACTAATCAAAACAGGCTGTAACTTAAAGTCCATGAGTACATTCAGAGGATTCATTACACAGTCACATCGCCGTGCTGTTGTGACCTATGTGCTCTTTCTATCTGCTTTGTACTCGGCTCTGCTGTGCTTTATATAGACTGAAAGACCTACGAGGAAAGAGTTATATCCTGGATTGTGGGACTGCCTTTGTGCTATGCCTCCAACAGCAAAACACATGCTTGTACCAACATCAGATTATACCAAGAGGTGTAAATCCAGCTCAGCTATCAAAGCAAGGATAAACCCAAAATAGAAAATAAATTAGTGGCCTAGCACAAACCTTCCCACTTCAGCTCTAGCACAGGATATAAATTTTCAGATGGAAAAAAAAAAAAAAAAAAAAAAGCTTTCCTGGAGACTTCATGCATTTGAGCATGAAGTAACCTGAAACATCTTGGGGGTTTCTGAGTTTCAAAGAATACACAGATGATCATTGCCCCATGACCAGGGAATCGAGGATGGGACTTAATCCTGCTTTTATAGCCCTCCCCAATGGAGGATTATAGAGAAAGGCAGAGTCAGACTAACCACAAGTGAAAGGATCTCATACTGCACCATGAAAGGACAAGAGGCATCATTTAGCAGTGGTATCAAGGGAAACTGATTGCATGTGAGGATATTTTTTTCCATCCCAGTGAGCATATTGCCCAGAGAGTCAATGAAATCTCCAGCTGTGGATATTTCAAAATTCAACAGGACAAGGACTTCATCAATCTGATCTAACTTTGAAGTTAACCCTGCTCTGAATGGATGTTGGAGCTCCGACTAGCCTCAATGATTCTTTCTTTCCTTGAGTTCAGACAGATGAAATATTGATATATCCACTTGATTTAGTTAACCAAGACCTCCTTCATAATTAGTGAAGAGAAGGTGGGTTCTATTAGTTTCATCCTAAACTATGTAGGTCTGACGAATTGCATCCAGAAGGGCCTGTTTCTTTCTGTTGGCTACAAAAGGACTCTAAGTTGAAGTTGCCTGCCTCAGGTGTGGGCACCTACCTGACAACTGCATTTAGGTAAGAAGAACAGCACCTATTTTACCTCCCCAAAAGACATTTTGCCAATGGGGATCCAGAACTCACAGGCTGCTTGGCCTCAGAGGAACTCAGTGAGACATGGGAACTGTGGAAGTTTTTGGCAGATGCTCAGTGAAACTCATACTCTCACTTAGAAATTCTGAATATTCATTTTTGATATGTATATAATGATAGATCCTGACAGGCTCTGCAAATGTCCTTTTCTTGTACAAAATCAACTAAAACTGATGTTTTAACAATTTGGGTGAAGTGGCTCATACTCTGAAGAGTATCTGGTTTGGTTCCAGTCTCATTCAAACAAAAAGAGGTGTAGAACAGAGCTCTCATGAAATTCTACTTTTTGGGAAACTCGCAGTGCCCAAGTGAGGGTCAAAAGCTGAAAATTGGTTCTCGGAGCTGTTGTATGCAAAACCAAGTTAAATGATCACTCTGTTTGTCCTGCTACCAGGTCTGCAAGAAAGGGAAACTGAGAATAAGAAATATTTACATCAAGGTCAATTTGTGGGCTTGATTGAGGACATAAAAGCTAATGTAGAAGGATCTCCCTGACTGGTGCAGGGCTGAAAAAAGTCATTATATTTAGAGATATATTTCCAGTGAAAGTAGTGAAAAGAAGAGTAGAGTGTAAGTCCCTTTACCTAACGGCAACCAGGTTGAGTGTGTGACTTCCACCTGTCACCTCTGAAGTGCTGTCTAGAGGGACTTTCTTACCAAGCTGGTTGTGAACGGTGAAGTTATTTTCTGCAGCCCAGGGACACTCTGCCAAGAGCGGGTAGAGTCCTTTTTCTGCCTTTCCTCTGACGTCTGTTTTGACTCTGATAAACAGAGACTCGGCATTCACCAAGACAACAGCAGTAACAGGCATTTCTTGTCAGCACCTGGGAGCAAAGCCATTAAGATCCTTTTTTTTTTCTTTTTTTCTAGGAGGTACTGGTATATCTCCCACAACTGTACACACAGTTTTAATTAAGATGTGATGTTTACTACCATCTTTCTGAGCCAGAACAGATGTTGCGCTCCAGCGAGAGGCTCTTCCAAGATGACTGGAGAATTCAGTGACATATGGAAATTAATGGGATTTTTGTGGTCAAATTTATCTCAGCCTCACTTGCCGTGAGGAGGTCTTGATTCATGAGTGGAGCTTTTGGGGCTCTTCCACTGCATCAGTCCAATAGTATTATTAAAAATAATGATAAAACCACTTCTCTCAAGGTGTTCAGAAACATTAGTGATTATAAATAACACTGAGTGGTGAAAAAAAAAAAAAATCTTTATGCCAGTATAAGTGAACTCTCTTTCTCCTAGGTGAAGAGAAGTTAACTTGCCTGAAATGTCAGAACAAGCTGGTAGGAGTAGGGGGAATAGTCTTGACCAATATTTGACCATGAGTGGATGACAAACTGTGCACTTCTGTGCACTCGGTGGAAGGGGCTGAGACCTGCTCAAGAGGATAAGGCACCACACTGTGCCGGGCTCTGTATCCTTTGCTCCCTACATGGTGAGCCTGCACCAAAAAGCATACACTTTTGCTCAGCCTGGCAGCCTCTGTGTTGGTAGAATCACTGCCAGCTGGGGACCACATCCGCAAGGCGCTGAGTCCCAGCTTCCCCATCTTACCTGCCAGAAGGACTCCTTGGGTGGCATCTGCCCCAGATACATGTGACGGGCTCTTCCCGGAGGACAGGTAGCATCAGCATGCGTGCACAACATACCATGCACCTGTATATTGGGAAACCTGCCAAAATCAGAGAGAATTTGGCCTCTTCTCTGTGTGGACTCTGCACTGAAGGAGAAAAAAAACATTTTGTGTTCTTTATTAATAAGAACAGAGTTTGGCCCGGTGATTCTGCAGCAGACAAATATCAAGTGTGTAAAACTAAAGGAGCACTTGTTTTGAAGACAGATCAGCTACAAAAATGAATTGGCTTTGCTTTCCAGATCCTCCTACGAGTCCCCAGAATAGTTGATGTGGTTTGCAGCTCCACCACCCTCTTTCTGAGTGTGTTTTCCTCTCTTTTGTGCTGGCAAAGAAAAGAAAAAAAAAAAAAAAAGGAAAGAAGTCCTTCTCAGCAGCAAGAGGAACAAGAAGCTCCCTACATTTCATACGGCTAAAACCTAAAGGGGAGTGTATACAGGTACGGCTGTTTTCACAGCTACAAGCATCTCCATCGCAGGATAAAGAGGGGTTTTGTAAATAGCCTGGTGTTCCTGTATTGACATTTCCTCCGCGGGCAGTGCTCCGGCTTTTGTGCGGGCGCCTGGCACTCGCACACAGCTCCGCTCTGTTATGGAAAGCCAGGCATGCGTGAGCTGATTGCTGGAGACAAGCGAGGAAAAAGGGGGGACCTCGGTGAAGACGAGTCAGTTGGGGACAGGGAACACTGCGTCTTTTGTGGAGTGCTGTTAAGAGGGAGAGGGAGGCTAGAGCGATGCTTGGGCAGCATCCCCAGGGCTGCCCCCCTGCTGCTTCCCAAACCTGCCGAAGCACGGGAAAAGCGTGCAGCAGGAAAATGAAAGCCTTGGGGTGAAATATAACTCCTATGCAATTGTGGAATACAAGTCCCGGGGTGGAAGGCGGCAGTCAGAGCTGGGGAGGGGG
>VZRU01014258.1:161331-175019 GCA_013398155.1 Pedionomus torquatus
CCGGGGACATCACCCGCGGCCGCCCGGGGACATCTCCTGCGACCACCCGGGGACATCACCCACCCGGGGACATCCCCTGCGACCGCCCGGGGACATCACCCACCCGGGGACATCACCCGCGGCCGCCCGGGGACATCACCCGCGACCACCCGGGGACATCACCCACCCCGGGACGTCACCCGGGTCCGCCACAGGGCTGCATCCAGCTGGGGGGCAGGTTGACCCCACACCTCAGCTAAGCATACACACACATACACCTGAAAAGAACATTTCGCCTAAAATTCAGCCCCAGAAGTCATGGGGCTCCGCACGCAAGTGGATGAACAGCGAGTGTTTGCATCACGGGTGTTTGTGAAGGGTGGGCTGATAACTCGGAACACTGCAACGCCATTCGGGCTTGTGTCCAAACATGGCACCAGTCACCAAGGAGTTTTGCATCATTTAGACTTGGTAGGAAGTGTTTTGATTTTTATCTCCTCCACAACCCCCACCCCGTCTTGTTTTTGTTTTTGAAATGACATTTGTGCCTCCAGATGTTCAAATGATTCAATATTAAAATGTTCTTAGCAAGCCTGTCTTTTTTTTTTTTTTTTTTTTTTGAGAAGTGAAACTCAGCAGCAGAAGTTTTCAGCTCTAAAAGAATTCGGTGTTTACTGTTTGCCACTCTCCGAACAGTATTTCTAGCAAATTACTTTAGACAGGTCAATATCTAAATCATGTCTAGTTTTCTAGTTTCATGTTCTGAAAATTAGGGCTGTTTTTTTTTACCTGGAAATCTGGATGATTAGCAGTTCTGTTTTGAAGCTGATTCAATAAGTTTTAGGAAGGATATAAAAATAAACTTGTAAAAATGGAAACATTTCAAGTCCTGTCAAACAGAAATGGCATCTGCACTTTCCATTAGTTCAGTTCCTTGATTTTTTGACTGTACATCATCCCAATAGTCCTCCCAGTCCTGATCTGAGCACTGCTGTGGCTCCTATGGGGCTACCTGGGGCTACGTAGGAAGACATACCAGTGTCCTGATCCCCACATTGACCGGGGATCCACCTGCAGGATGCCACATCTCCTTTCCAGAGGAGACTGAGGTGACACAAATGACTGCAGGCATACACTTCAATCTCTCCCTGGTCAAGATATGTGCCTCCCTCCTGCTTCAGGAACTGGAAGTCTCCCAGCTTTACCATTTTCCGTACGGCCACCCTGTCTGCTTTGCCTGGTGGAGCCACTTCCCTCCTCTACCTTTCCCAGCCCAGAACTGCAACTTCTGTCCTCATTTCTCTGTGTGTGTGCGTGTCTTGGAGAAATCCGTGGGGAATGATATTTTGCCATTTTGGAGAGCAGGCTTTCTCCTGTAGCCCTGTTCACCGCTCGTGCATAGTTAAACAAAGGACTGTAAGAGCTTCAAGCAAGAGGGGGGAGGGTTTGCCAGTTCTTTGGTAGCAAAATGTTTTTAGTTTACATACATTTGAAGAAGATAGTTTTGTGGTTGACAGCCAGAGCTAGAAGAAGCCTGAGGAATGTGTATATTTTTGTTGCTGGATGACTTGATATATGACACACATACTCAGAGCAGTAATCAACAGTTTTAAGTCAGACACAGTGCTTGGAGGAGGGACTCAGAGCTACAGCATCTGGGGACACCCTGAAGCCCAGCCTCCTGAAGTTATATAGGGTACCTAAATCCCAGTGGAGTCAGTAGCCCTACATAATTTGTGGGGACCTTGCATGAAGATCAACTGCAATATTTTAATTGGTTTTGCTCTTGGTTTTAGTTAAAGGTGGACTGGGCCAGGCTGACCCCAGCAGATACGAGCTGGATGGACAGCCCCATGGGCATGTATGGGCATCCCTGGCTGCACATCCATGTTGTATAATAATGTATGCTGTTTTCTCTGTCTTATGTGTTATAAGTAAAAAAAATACAAACAAATAGACTGTGGCCTGCTTTCCTTCTCTCCTCCAGACCAGAGTCAAATTCTGGAAGTAGCTCAAGTAGCTCTGCCCTTCTTCCCTCAAAGGCCCTTGCCCCAAGACTGGTGGCACGACAAACAAGCCTTTTCTAAAGAAATACAGGGAGCAGAGAGTCTTTTTGCCAGTCCCATCCTTTCACTGGCTTTGAATCTGGAAGGTCTGCTCTCTGGGAGTTGTGCTGCCAAGCCTAAATGAGCTGTGTCAGCTCTGGTTTGGATGCTTTCCCTCTCAGTCCTGGGCATTTTCTTCTGCAATTGTTGCAGGGCACAGGCAAACCAAGCAGCTGCCGAGAGGAGTTGATGGCCAGACCTGCAAAATGGCCCATCACCACTTTGTTAAGGCTGCAGAGCCAGGTGGTCTATTGTGGTCAAAGCTGCAGTGGTGAGGGCTGTGTTTGCCCCCGGAGAGAGAAGCAGCCTCTCTCCACATGGCCCCTCAGGCCTCATGGATCTCCCAGGAGCAGCTATCCCTTACGCTCCCCTTTCTGTGGCAGGAGACCTACCAGCTGCCCTCCTTGTTTCTCACTGTCAGAAAAGCCAAATGAAGTCTCATTTAACTTTTGCCCAGCCTTGAGCTTGACATCCCAGAGGAGACATCCTCCCTGTGATGCAGCATACTCTCTCTGAAACCACACTGTGCCTATCGAGACCCCTTTCCTGCCTTTCTGGGTGGAGGATGAAGGCAGAGAAGGAAAGGTCAGATCAAAGGAACAACGTAGATGCAGCCCCACAACACTTCATTTAGGAAAACAGCTGCCTTTTTTCCTGTGTGGTCTAAGCAATATGAAAGCAAGGACCAAAGTCCTTGCATGTGGTGGTGCTGGTATGAAAACAGCAAGTGGCTGCAGGAGGCTTGCTTGCACAGGGATCACTGTGTAAGAGTTGGGGAGCAACAGACAGCTGTGCCCACCCCAAGGCTCCCTGCCTTCCTCATGCTCCTGCTGTCCATGGAGAAGTCGTGAACTCACCTCCCACACCCAAGTAGCTTGCCGGTGTTGACACATTCGTCCTTTCTGCCTCGTATCCTGCACCTCAAGGGTTTCATCCCAACTGAAAATAGAGGGCAAGAGAATAATCTACCTGTTTGTCCAAAATTACTTGAGAGCGGAAAAGCCCTTTGTGTGTACTGTGTCTTTTTAGGATTTCTTTGCACTTGTGTTGCTACTGTTACTGGTGGGCCCATTAGAGGCTATATTAGGGGTTGTGCTAGCACTTCATAAAAAGGTGGGTTTGTCCCGAGGACCCTCCCAAGGGTTAATGACAAGTGGTACAAATTGATGAGAGCATAGGCAGCAGTCCTAATAAAGCACAGTAAAATGAACATCTGCTTTTTGGCAGGGGTTTACTGTAAATAAAGGAGGAATCTGTCATATCTGATTTCTGTTATATCTGATTTCTGCATAGTCATTATTTCCTTCACATATAACAACTGAGAAAGCAATTTGAAAGGGAAGAGCTGACTTCTAATACTGCGGCTGAAACCCTGCAGTAATAGTAGAAATGGAGTTCCTGTCCTCTTAAATTTTAAGGTTAGGACTTGTTATCTTCTCAAAAGTCCAATGGAAATCATTAGACTCATCTGGATTTGCACAGTCATGGGATAATTTAGGTTGAAAGTGACCTCATCGTGTCATCTAGTCCAATTCACTGTTCAAAGCAGCACCAGCTACATCAGATTGCTCAGAGCTGTGTCCAGTCAAGTTCTAAGTAACTCCAAAGGTAGAGATACCATTGTTTCCCTGGGACACCTATGTCAATATTTTACCACCCTCAGAATGATTTTTTCTTTCCTGACATATAGTCAGAATGTAACTGGTTGCAGTGTCTTTTTGCTGGTTTTGAGCAGCTCTGTCAACAAAGTCTTCTCTGTACCTTCCCTGTAGATAGTTGCAGTCAACGGTAACAGTAATTTTCTCCTCAGCAAAGCTCAGCCATTTTTCATATGCTATGTGCTCCTGCCCCCTGACCACCTTGGTTGCCCTCCTCTGGGCTCACTCTCGTATGTCCAAAACTAGAAACAATACTTTAGATGTGGTCACACCAAGTTCTGAACAGAGAGTAGTGATCGTTGCCACTGAACTGCTGGCTACGCGCTTGTTTACAGAGCCGTCCCTCTTTGCAAACTGTTGGCTCATGTTCAACCTATTCTCCAACAAATTACCCAAATCCTTCTCTGCAGAGCTGCTGTCTATCCAGCTGACCCTCAACCTATACCTGTGCGTGGAATTACTCTGTCCCAGATGCAGCACTTTGCTTTTGCCTGTGTTGAAGTTTGTGGTTCTTGTCAGCTCGTTTCTCTAGCCTGCTGTTCTTCATAGCAGCAGCTCTGCCCTCCAGCTTATGAACTCCTCTCCCTAATTTAGTATCATCCATGAATTTGCTGAGACTCCACTCTGTTCTATCGTTCAGGTCATTGAAAATGCTACTGAAGAGCGCTGTCTAGCCCAGAGGGGCAACATTGTTCCGTTACCTGGCTGCCAGCTGGACTTTGTTCTACTCTTCACAAGCCTTTCAACCAAAAGGTCCAGGCAAATTTTAGCCCACCTTATTGTCCACTTAGGCAGTCAATATCTGATGAGTTTGGCTGTAAGGATACTATAGGTGATTGCGTCAAAAGCCTTCCTGCAGTCAACGTCTGCTGTTCTCCCATTGCGTGCTGAGCCAATCATCTCATCATAGAGGGAAACCAGGTGGGTGAGGCATGATCTGCCATTGGTAAATCCACATTGGTTGTTCCAAATCACCCTCTTGTCCTTTGTATGCCTGGAAATGTTCTCCATAACTTTTCTAGGGACTGAGAGGTGAGATCTACGGGCTTGTAACTCCCTGGATCATCCTCCTTGACTTTCTTCAAGATCATATTTGTGACATTTGCCTTTTTCCAATCATCAGGAACTTACTCTGATTATTGTGACCTCTCAAGGATAGTAGGGAGTGGACTTATAGTGACATTGGCAACTTCCTTCAGCCTGATCCAATGAATCATTTCTTGTCCTACGGTCTTGTGTATGTCTGACTGGCTTAGGTGCTCCCCTTTACCAAAGGTCCTGATGCCACCACGTTGCCACATCTCCATAGTGTAGAACCAGCAACTGCTGCTCATCCACCCCACAGTCAGATTAGCAGGCTGTTAAATTAAATGGGTTACCTTCTTTTGCTTTCACATTATTTGGACAAAACTTTGTGGCTTGCAAGTTTTCTGGTGTCTAATCAGGGGCAAAAGTTCAATTATAGACAGCAATGGGGAATGTTTAATTTTTGCCTCCTAAAGCTAACTCTGTGGTCTAGTCTTCATTTTTTTGTTAACTGATGTCTCAAGGGTTGTTGTTTTTTTTTTCCCAGCAAGAAAGAAAAAACTGATTGAATACCTCACAACCATGGGATGCAAAATATATTCATCTCCTGGCTGAGTAAGGACCTCCTTTTCAGCTCCAGGCCTTCTATCATGTCATGCAGGTACTCTGTGGAAGTGTCCACAACCCTCATTGTCCTCTCACTCCGAAGATCAAATAATTCTGATGCCAATATGCTGATTTTGAATTACCGTGTGATGAAGACTAGAGGCCAGGGGCAAATGGCTGCTGAAAGCAGAGATATACCTGGGAAAAGAAATTAGTTGTGAGTTGTTAGCAAATACACACACACAAGATCACTTGGAATATTCAAAAGAATATATGTTACTTTCCTCGGCGTAGAAGTGAGATTGAACAGTTCTTACATCCATACGGGACAGGAGTCAGTAACACCGTGTGGTCTTGATTAAAATGATATTATAATGTAATAAAAGCAAAACCATCCCACTAAAAGGAGACCTTGGGTGAGTTACACAAGTGCTGCTGAGGGAGCGAGAAACCTGAATTTGGTTTCCTGACCCACCATAGTGCAAGTCCCTTTGTCAAGATACCTTATCTGCGTACTTTAATAGCTTTGAGACTTTGGGCTTTCATTTCTTTGTCTGTAAAATTATGATGTTGGTAATAACACCCCTGCGTTGTGAACTACTTGGATAATGTGCTATTGGTAATCCTATCAATATCGTAATATAAATTAAATAGCAATTAAATTGCTTTACTGCGGGCTGCTTTATCCCAGTCTAAATGCAGCCCTTAAGATCAATATCTATTTTTGCTCATTTCTAATGTACAATTTCCTATTCTTTAGTTGTTTTTTTTCCTTCTTCCAGTAAATACTGCTGGAAGGGTCACACCTTAGAATCAGTTTCTTTAACTCTGAGGAAAACAGGACTTACCCTGTCACTCCCTGCCTTTTTTCACTTTAAGAAGAACTACTCTGACTATGTTTGTGGAGATTAATAAAGCTTTTTTGATACACAAAAATATTATTTTAATTTATATCACAGCTTACCGTCCTGACTGTATTTTACTATCAGGAGCATATGTCTTTGTTCTGAAAACAAATTTCCAAAATTATAGCCACAGTACTGTTGACCATGGTTGGCTATTAGCCGTGACCACTGCTTTGCTTTTGAACAGGATGGGAACTATGCCAGGGAAGTAATTATTCCAACTCAAGAAGAACTCGCCTGTTTAGGAGAACAATTCCTATTGTAAAACTGCATCTATTTATTTCTGTGCCGCTATAATCGCATAATCCAAAAGCAATAGCGTGGGATAGATGGAACAGGGTACCAGTGGTCAGAACATCTGGCGTCTCTTCCTGGGTGTGGTATCCCTTTCTTCATCTCTAGCATGGGCGATCACTGTTAGCTTGCCTCCTTGGAGGGATTTTTTTTTTTTGATGAGCTGTGGGTGATGTTCTTGATGATATGTGGAATCAGTGCTGAGGTACTTGACAAAAACCAGCTATTTTTTCCTCTTCTTGATGCCTGTTTCAATCTTTGCAAAAACAAAGATCTATCTTGAAGCACAGTTTGTGACCAAAGAAAATTCAAGGACAAGGTGAAAAGTTACCCCTCTTAGAAGGGGGTTCAGAAGCCATTCCCAAACCTAAATTTGCTCCTAATATGGGCCTCTGTGCTGCTGAGTGAAGCACAGCAAGATTAATAAGGCATTATAAAGTCTATTTTTTATTCTCAGTCATTACTTCAGTGTAAACAGATTGCAATGCTTTGCATGGGGAGGAGCATGAGCTTCAAGAGCTGGTGAGCCATCAGAGATGATAATTGGAGTTTCTGGCTGTGGCTGGAGACACACACACACAAATCCCCACTGCAAACAGAGTACAGCCTGAGCTGCAAATATGAATGTCATTGCTCCCTGCTCATTTTAATTTCTAGTCAGTAAAATAATTCACTATGTCAATAGTACACGGGAGGCAGGGATGCTAATTTACATTCCTTTGTAAAAGGTTTCAGATGATTATACTGCCCTCACAGCCAATCCTATGCTAATGAGAACTCTCTGATTCCAAAACACTGCCAGGATTAATGCTCGTGGACTCTGCACCAGGGTAAATGACCTGTGGCATAGCTTTAATTAAAGAAGACGGCCACATAATTAGAATAACAACGGCTTACTATCAATTTCTGCAGCAAGTCTCAGCCCCCAGGGTGATACGTCATTTGCGTGCACCGCCTGCGTGTGGGTGGACTACTACATGAAAGGCCCAGAAAGGAAAGCTTTGTCATTTCTAAATGGATGTTACATAAACTGCAGCCTTTGTAGAATCCCTGAAGCAGCAGTTGCAGCTTATTATTGCAAGAAGAGGAACAGAAACCAGCATTGCACAACACAGACCTGATGAGAGATTCATATAAACCGTCTTTGCTCTATTTGGCCTGCCGTTTCGAGCATATGTAGTAAAAGATTTGGTGATATTTCAGCCCGGGAGCCAGCAGCTCTCTGGAGAGAAGCGTGTACGCCAAAATATCTGGGTGCCTGGCCCGACTCCCCTCCTCCATACTTCATATGGCATGTTTTGCAGTGACAGAGCCTACCCTGGGTATTTTGGGCTCAGATTTTACCCACCAGCTGTAAAAATTCCTGCATGAGCAGGGATCTGGTTAGAAAAATAAGTCACCATCACCTATTAACCATTGTGCTTTCCAGATAAAGCTTTGTATAAGGGCGATTGACACTCAGTAGCCTAGTACTGAAGAAATTGGATGTGAACCCATCTCTGGCAGTGACTAACTTCCTTTTGTGTGTTTGCATGGCACCATAGTCAGATAAAGGCCTACTTTTCAATCATAGCCTGTGGACTCAAATTCTTTTACAAGACAGATTCTTTAAATTGCCTTTTAGAACCACCCCCAAGCCCCAAATCTGGTTTTATAGTAGCACCTGCAGGCCTTTGTTGTCACCTAAGCTTTCCTGACATATTGTAACTAGAGCCTCCTCCCAGCTCCTGTCCCAGTCGCCATAGACAACTCTACTGTTCTTCTGACCCTCACCCATCATCTCAGAATGTGTCTATCTCACTGCCTTGACAGCCTGCCCAGCTATCCCGTACAGTCTCAAAACAGAACAAACCTTCAAGGGTCACCTAATCTTATCGCACAGCTGCATCCACAATAATGGCAGATGTCAAATTTGCCCAGAGAATACATTGTCTGCAGTCTTCCTAGAAAGTCTATTCCACTGCTTCACTGTCCTTGGAATTAGAAAGTTTTTTCTTCACATTTCAATGCAATCTTCATTGCTGCAGGTTAAATCTTGTCCTATCTAACGTGAATACTGGAAGGAAGAGTAATTCCTATGTTATTTGCAGCAGTCTTTCATGTGCTTGAGAATGGTTATCATGTCCCTTCTCAGATGTTTCGTGATTGTCTTTGTTATCCTTGATGTCTGTACAGTAGATTCATATCTTTTCTAAAGTGGACCCTATCTGCTTTTGTTTCTTTAGACTTCAGCTTCAAGTTTCTCTGGATTTTAGAATCTTCTTCCCTTCCCTTCCCTTCCCTTCCCTTCCCTTCCCTTCCCCACAGGAGCTTGCAGGCCCTACAAAAATAAATTTAAAATGTTGTTATAATTGTATCATATAAAAGCAACAAGGACAAGAATACGTATAGCAGCATCTTAGCTATATAATAAAACTTTAGTGAATAAGGTGGTACAGAGACCACTACAGAGAAAGCAGTGAGGCTTCTCATATGATATCCAGATGAGTTGCCTCATTGTCAGGCCTTCGAACCCTAAAAAATAACATTTTAGGGATCTGGTTACAACATGACACAAGACTGACTGATGTTCTAATTACTCTGTTGGACAACAGACTTGTTCCTACAGAACAGGAAGCTAATTATTTTTGCTTATAATAAACTCTTCAGATTTCACTATTAACATCTGCTCTTTAGCATTGGCATAAGCACAACACACAGACAATGAATAATTATGTTAACACCCCAATGTTACCAGAAGCGGGGTTTTATTCTAAAGTAAGACTTCATTAGTCAGCACTGTAATAAAGAACAGAGAGTTAAGTGCAGTAAACTCAATTACGAGTTGTGTAACTGTGATTGCTTCATAGAGAAATTCAGGGAGTCTGTAGCCAGTTTTCCTGATCCTCTGCGATTCGGACAGTGTTTCTGCGTGAGTAGGACAGGTCTTCACTGAGAACTTTGCTTCAACCATGGCAGTCCTGTATCAGTGGTAAAAGCTGACAATTAAGTTTTTCTTAAGTGACGTATTATTGTGTATAAACTGCCCAGAAGATACTACCATGTGTCAGGAGGTTACTCCAAGGCAGAGTCAGCAGTTTCATGATCTCAGACAGTCTTGCGTGCTGTGTGGGGTAAAAGAAAGGACACAGAAAAGCACCACAGGTGACAGCGCATGACAGCGCATCCCTCCCCTTGCTTCTATGTCTATAATGGGAATTAATACTAATTTACACGATGAGGCATGAGTTAGAGCCAGTTTAGTTGAACTGACCTCCTTTTCTGCTCACTTGGGTGCTTGTTCTGTCCCACAAAGGACAGACAACTTCTCTCACCATTGCCTGGGGAGGACACTTACAGGAGCGGTTTCCAAATGTTTGGATTGGCAGGTCACCAGTAGTTTTCAAACTTTCCGTGGCCTATCCAATATTAAAATTAATAATATTTATGATTTAACATCATTCAGCAGATCAGTGACGTGTCTTGTGGGCTATGTGCCATCTGCTCAGTTTGTGAGCCAGCACCACTAACCTCCCAGGACACAAATCTGTGGGATGCGCCCAGCACACACACGCACAAGTACAAAAGCAGTGAGGATAACAGAGGGAAGGACGTTTGCCACAGCCATGCTCGCCCACGAATTAGGCTGTATCAGATGTGAGTATCTGCTCCTCTGATTAAGTGGGAGCTAAAAACACATGTGCACTTCTGATACAGAGGAAAAGGTAAATATAGCATTCAAGGATGTTCAGTTGTTTTTGTACTTCTTACGCCAGAGCAAACTGCCCTTCCCAAAGTGAAGTTTGGGGTTTTCTTTATTGGGGGGGGTGTGCCTGCACCTCTCCTCTTGGGGATTCCCCATCTTTCATCTCTGCTTCTTCCTTGCTTTAGGCCCTCTGCATGACTAACCTGTCCTTCCAGCTGAGATTCATTAAGCACGGCTCCTCCCTGAAATCATCAGCTGTAGTCCTCAGACCTGACAGGTCCTGTGTGTTTTATCATGAGGCTCCCACCTGGCTCCCTCCCTATCCACCTTTTCTTAATGCACTTATAATGCAGAGTGGTGGTGTCTCTCCCACTCCAGGATGCACCATGCAGGTATTGCTGGTTGGGAGGATCCTCTGATCTGCAGGTCATCCAAGCACTGCACCCACTTCAAAAGAATCCTCTTAGGGTGCAAGTGATCTACCAGGAATATTTGGAGCTCTTCACCATCCTGTGACTCAGCATGCCAGAAGGAGAAGATGAGCTTTGATGCTATCTCAGCTTTCTGAGATTCATGCATGTGACACATCAGATTTTGGGGTGGGAGCGGGTGGTAGGTTGAGGGGTAAGCACATTTACCTGCTTTGGTAGGCGGAGTTCACTGCCCCTGCAGTGCATCTGGGCAGGAATAACAATGCGGATGGGGATTTGTGCGAGACACCCAAGTGTGCATCTCACTTATAGACACATGACCCTGCCAGAGGCTCCTTTGGTGCTAATTTGTGGTGCAGGATAGGTGATGTTCAAGGGATTATCTATAAAGCATTGTTTAGTGAAAGAAGCTGCCTAATAAAGTAAAATTCATCTTATCTTCACTGGGATACTTCATAGGAGATTACGTTTATTGGAAATTCACTATTGGGCTATCAAATGTTTTACAATCACCATGGGAGGGAGACATTAAAAGTTCAGTTTGTCTCAGCCTGCAGAAATCTACAATAGATCAGGTGAGCAATGTTTTAGAAGTGGCTATTTGTTTCCATTGACTATAAAGAGAGCTTAGTCTGACTGGCTCACATGTGTACGTCAGAAGATAATATATTGAATCCCACATGAAAAATGAGATAACTGAACCCAAATCTAGGATATAAATGTTCCTATGTATCCTGCTGCTGAATGAAGTGATGTGATCCCCCTCTAATTTGCACTGGTGAGGCCATAACTGGAATACTGCATGCAGTTCTGGGCTCCCCAGTTCAAGAGAGACAGGGAACTACTGGAGAGAGTCCAGCATAGGGCAGCAAAGGTGAATAAGGGATTGGAGCATCTCCCTTATGAGGAAAGGCTGAGAGAGCTGGGACTCCTTAGCCTGAAGAAGAGAAGGCTGAGGACAGACCTTATTAATGCTTATAAGTATCTGAAGGGTGGGTTGAAGGAGGATGGAGACAGGCTCTTTTCAGTGGTTCCCAGTGACAGGATGAGGGGCAATGGGCACAAGCTGGAACACAGGAAGTTCCATTCAAATATTAAAAAAACCCCTTCTTTCTGATGAGGGTGCCAGATCCCTGGAAGAGGCTGCCCAGGGAGGTTGTGGAGTCCCCTTCTCTGGAGAACTTCAAGACTCACCTGGAAACAGTCCTGAGTAATGTGCTCTAGGCATCCTGCAGGAGAATTGGACTGGATGATCTCTAGAGGTTCCTTCCAACTCAGACAGTCCATGACTCTGTGATCCTTGCGCTGTGGAGTAAGTCCATAAATACAGATTAATTTTCCAGTACTATATTTTTAATCTGCTCTGAATTAGGGATCTATACCCCTTAATTCCTCTGTCTCCAGCTTCCCCAGGTTGTCAGGGATCTGCTCGTCCTTCTGACTGACCTCATGTGAAAGCAGAGGGTTCTTGTATATGGTAGACAAATTTCCCAAACAGGTGACTCACTCAATGCCCAGCCAACCAACCAGAGGACCTCTCTTCACTCAGTTCTGCAGAAAGTTGCTGTGGAGACAGAAAGCACCAAGAAAAAGTGAGTTCATGGCATCCATTTTGGAGATACTCAAACTAAAAGAAAAAGCCCAAATGCTGTAAAAGCTTTGCTTGTTTCTACGTTTTAGAGCCAGGACAATGTCCATTTGAACCCATTTGTGGCACGTTTGCTGTTGGCTTCTGATCTCAGGCCCCAGTGGAGTCTAGCCATTCGCCCCAGTACAGGCTGGCTTTAAACGTCACTGGATCATGGGGGTAGTGTTTCACCCCCACTTTATGCTGAGGTGGACAGCTGCCTTGAAGAAAGGGCCCCCGGGACTTTTGCATTGTTCCCATGGTTGACTCAGCTCTCTGACAGGAACAAAACATCAGGCTCTTATGTACAAAGTGAACTGACTGACCCCAACCACGGCAAAACATCTCCATGTTTCCCAAAGCTTGGCAAGAGACTGTTTACTCTCTGCATCACGGAAGATTTTGGTCTAATGCAATTACTTGATGGGAAACAACAAAAACAGAAGAATACACATTAATGAAAGAGGAGGATAAGCTATGATAATATAGATTGTCTTTGCCCTGATTTCATCGATTCACAGCAAGATGAATTACCTACCACATCAGTAAAAAAATCACTCTTCCTTTCCCTGAAAAAGATGATCTGATATTATGCTATGTGTGTATCAGGATCTGTGCCAAAATAGCATTGGAGAGGAATGTGGGACTTTGTGAAATAGCATTTGGTACCTGGTGCCTTGTTTAGAACAGGCACTTATTAGGAAACATATATATTTTCTTCTACCCACAAACATAAAAAGAGAGTAGGAAAAAAAAATGGTATGAAAACATCACTCCTTAGGAACAACAAAAACCAAAATATATGTAACTGGAACTAATCCTTGTACCTATTCCCCAACTGCCATTATTCTGCCATTGCCTGAAGACACCATTTCAGCCATCCTACCCAGAGAAATGCAGTGGGAAGAGGTTGGTTTTTTTTTTTCTTCACAAGATAAGTAAAGTGGCCTCACTCGTGCAGGTGGTGGTCAGGAATAAAAGCCCCTGTGAGATGGCAACCAGTGTATGCTGGTTTGAGGTTGTCTACTCTTGTCTTGACATTGGAACTAGGCAAAAACCTTTCCTTTTCTCTCGGCTGATCTGGCAGTGATATGAATGATAAAGTGAGACCAAACTTGAGGTCAACTGGATGGAGGGTTAAGTTTCTGTCATTGCCAAGATGTTTGGACATCTTTTGCCTTGCATTTTGGCTGGCTGGCTGGAGAGCATTCCTTGGGAGTGCTCCTGGATGAGAAGCTCAATGTGAGCCGACAGTGCGCACTGGCAGCCCAGAAAGCCAACCCCATCCTGGGCTGCATCAAAAGAAGCGTGACCAGCAGGTTGCAGGAACTACTCTGCTCTCACGAGACCCCACCTGGAGTACTGTGTCCAG